>JAWPHD010014878.1:0-58528 GCA_037043455.1 Cyrtodaria siliqua
CAACACATGCTCTATTGAAAACACATTAGGTTAATTAGGTTGTGTCTCATTATTTCAAGAGCTAATTATGATCTATGAAGATCCCAGATCTTTACTCGGAAGAGGAAGCAGAAGAAAAAGGGGTTTAGGAGTTTGACTGGACATGAAAACTGCATGAACTTGAACAAAGGACCCCTAGATGTGTGAGCTACTTACCACATGGACTGGACAAGAACATTTTTCTTAAGGGCAATTGAAATAAAACTCGACTTTTTTTCTTTTCTTTTTTGATGTGTAACATCATTTTCCAGCACATTTTAAGTTATACAGGACTGAGGTCAACCTTTTTTAGTGATGGAAGCAGTCCACTCACTTATTCTTGGGTAGAACATGTAAGACACGTACTGTATACTTCTCGTCGTCCCTAAGAATCGACACTTACAAGTCGAGCTCCCAGTGGGATTCGAACACGCAGCGTTGAGAAGGTTGGGATGGTAAGTTGTCCGTCGTCCGTACATCGTTCATCCGTCCGTCGTTAACGTTTGTCTTGTTAAGACAATAGGGCCTTCATTTTTCAACTGATCTTCACTAAACTTTACCAGATTGTTAATATCAATGAAAGCTCGGACAAGTTCGAAAACCAGCCAGATCTGACCACTAACAGCGGAGTTATAGCCCCTCATTTAGTTAAAAATGCTATATTTTGCCTCGTTAAGACGATAGGGCCTTCATTTTTAGCTCGACTGATCAGAGATCAGCAGAGCTTATGTCGCAATTCATGTTGATGTGAAATCCAAGATGGCCGCCAAATCTAAAAATAGGTTTTTAAAAATCAAGTTTGTAGCGACTACTTCTTGAAAACTTTCTAAAATGATCAGCATGACATGATGTTGGTCCTTATCGAAAATCGTATTGATTCGATGTTAAACATGGCTGCCAGCAGCCATCTTTGTTTACATAGAGTTATATAATGAAAACTTGTAGCGACTACTCCTCTGAAACTACTTGACGGATTTTCATGAAACTTTACAGGAATGTTGCTCTTAATGTCTAATTGATCATAGCAAAATTTCAGATTGGCCAGAAATTCAAGATGGCCACCACAGCTAAAAATATATTTTTAGCTCGACTGATCAGGGATTAGCAGAGCTTATGCAGTGGTGCGGCGTCCGTCTGTCTGTCCGTCCGTCCGTAAACTTTTTTTTGTAGCGACTACTCCTCTGAAACTACTGAATGGATTTTCATGAAACTTTACAGAAATGTTGCCCATGAAGTCTAGTTGATCCTAGCAAAAATTCATGTTGATGTGAAATCCAAGATGGCCGCCAAATCTAAAAATAGGTTTTTAAAAAACAAGTTTGTAGCGACTACTTCTTGAAAACTATAACTGATATTGATATGGGACTTTTTCTAAAATGATAAGCATGACATGCTGTTGGTCCTTGTCGAAAATCGTTTTGATTCGACGTTAAACATGGCTGCCAGCGGCCATCTTTGTTTACATAGAGTTATATAATGAAAACTTGTAGCGACTACTCCTCTGAAACTACGTGACGGATTTTCATGAAACTTCACAGGAATGTTGCTTTTGATGTCTAATTGATGCTAGCAAAATTTCAGGTCGGCCGGAAATTCAAGATGGCCGCCACGGCTAAAAATAATTTTTCAAAATACAAGTTTGTAGCGACTTCTTCTTGAAAACTATAGGTGATATTGATAAGGGGATTTTTTCTAAAATGATCAGCATGACATGATGATGGTCCTTGTCAAAAATTGTTTTGATTCAACGTTAAACATTGCTGCCAGCGGCCATCTTTGTTTGCATAGAGTTATATAGTAAAAACTTGTAGCGACTACTCCTTTGAAACTAATTGACGGATTTTCATGAAACTTTACAGGAATGTTGCTCTTAATGTCTAATTGATCCTAGCAAAATTTCAGATCGGCCAGAAATTTAAGACGGCCGCCACAGCTAAAAATAGATTTTTAAAAAAGAAGTTTGTAGCTACTACGTCTTGAAAACTATAAGTGATATTGATATGGGACTTTTGACATTAGTAAATAAATCAAGTCTTAATTGTTTCCTTTTATTCTGGCGAAGAAATTCCACAAACCTTTGTTTAAACAAAATAAATAGCCGATAAATTACACTCGGATACACCAGAAGTAAACATGAAAATATTGGTTACCCATGGTTACTTTGGTGATAGGGTATAAAGCAGAGCTATCCAAAGTTCGTAGACTGTGTCTTGATCAAATTGTCCAATACTAAACTAGTAGTTTTTATCAACATTTTCCCGTAAATATGTCGAAGAAAATAGACATGTCTACAGAATGTTTTTGGAGGAGAGTTGGTGGAGATGACGAAAAAAATACAAATAGAGACAGTGACTAGATAAATTAAAACTGCAATAAAAGCAATATGATAGTACCAAATGCTAGCGTGTCTTGCAGGAGAAAAGACTGGAGGATACACAGTTGTATTATCACAATGACTTACATAAACAGTTGCTTTTTGAAATGTTAAAATTTGTACAGGCCTGTGTATCATAAATATAAAACTAGAAATTGTTGTTGTCCATGGGACAAAAACGTATGGCTCCCCCATTCGCCCGCCGTTCTCTATTGATCAGAGATCGTTTTGATATTTAATATCCCTGTGACAATGTCACATTGACCTTTGACTCTTAAAGCAAGCCCTCCGCCCCATGAAAGTAAGGCAGGCACGGACAGACAGACAGATTTATGTATTGTATGATTTTATACCTATTCAGAAGGTAAGGAATGTTACATCATGATAACTGTAATATGTCGGAAGTTCACCACTGGTAGCTGGATCAATGTTCTTGATATAGATATGGTCAGTCAGTGTTTGACGCATTGTAGTAGGCGTTGTGATTATCTGATTGTAACCATTTTCATTCATCTGGTTGATAAGACTACTGCTGGATGATTGAATTAAATCAACATTAAAGTCTCCAAGTACAATGTTCCTTTGTGTAGGGGATGAAATGACTCGGAAAACTCCATTGTGACTGACGTAGTGACCAAGATGACCTTCTATTTTGTTGACCTAGTGACCCGAAAATCAATAGGGGTTATCTACTTGTCATGACCAACAATCGTTCCAAGTTTGAGGACCCTATGTCCAACCGTTCTCTAGTTATTGATCGGACATCGTTTTGATAGTCAAGGTCACCACGACCTTGACCTTTGACCTAGTGACCCCTCTACTTGTCATGACAACCATCGTTCCAAGTTTGAGGACCCTAGGTGCAACCATTTTGTAGTTATTGATCGGACATTGTTTTGATAGTCAATGTGACCTTGACCTTTGACCTAGTCACCCCAAAATCAATAGGGGTCCTTTACTTGTCATGACCAACCATCCTTCAAAGTTTGAGGACCCGAGGTCCAACCGTTCTGTAGTTATTGATCGGACATCGTTTTGATAGTCAATTGATAGTCAAGGTCACTGCGACCTTGACCTTTGACCTAGTGACCCCTCTACATGTCATGACAACCATCGTTACAAGTTTGAGGACCCTAGGTGCAACCATTCTGTAGTTATTGATCGGACATCGTTTTGATAGTCAATATCACCGCGACCTTGACCTTTGACCTAGTGACCCCAAAATCAATAGGGGTCATCTACTTGCCATGACCAATCATCCTTCCAAGTTTGAGGACCCGAGGTCCAACCGTTCTGTAGTTATTGATCGGACATCGTTTTGATAGTCAATTAATAGTCAAGGTCACCGCATCCTTGACCTTTGACCTAGTGACCCCTCTACTTGTCATGACAACCATCGTTCCAAGTTTGAGGACCCTAGGTGCAACCATTCTGTAGTTATTGATCGGACATCGTTTTGATAGTCAATGTCACCGCGACGTTGACCTTTGACCTAGTGACCCCAAAATCAATAGGGGTCATCTACTTGTCATGACCAACCATCCTTTCAAGTTTGAGGACCCGAGGTCCAACCGTTCTGTAGTTATTGATCGGACATCGTTTTGATAGTCAATGTCACCACGACCTTGACCTTTGACCTAGTGACCCCAAAATCAATAGGGGTCATCTACTTGTCATGACTACCCATCCTTCCAAGTTTGAGGACCCTAGGTCCAACCGTTCTCTAGTTATTGATCGGACATCATTTGTGACACAGACAGACCTACAGCCTTGACCTTTGACCCCAAAATCAATAGGGGTCATCTACTTGGCATGACCAACCATCCTTCCAAGTTTGAGGATCCGAGGTCCAACCTTTCTGTAGTTATTGATCGGACATCGTTTTGATAGTCAATGTCACCACGACTTTGACCTTTGACCTAGTGACCCCAAAATCAATAGGGGTCATCTACTTGTCATGACCAACCATCCTTCCAAGTTTGAGGACGCTAGGTCCAACCATTCTCTAGTTATTGATCGGACATCGTTTGTGACACAGACAGAGAAACAGACAGACCTACAGACAGAGAAAAAAAACAGACAGACAGAAAGCACAAAATCAATATGGCTCCCCTACCCCCTTTTGTGTGGGGGAGCCATAACCCCTACCACACTTTGTGTGGGGGAGCCATAAAAATACATGTTAAAACAAAAAAGTCTTAAGATAGGATGAAAAATGAAGGCCCTATCGTCTTAACGAGGCAACATATAGCATTTTGAACTAAATCAAGGGCCATAACTCCGCTGTTACAGGTCCGATATGAATGGTTTTCGAAATTATCTGAGCTTTCACTGATATGAACAATCTGATAAAGTTTGATAAAGATCGGATGAAAAATGAAGCCCCTATCGTCTTAACGAGGCAAAATATAGCATTTTTAACTAAATCAAGGGCCATAACTCCGCTGTGACTAGTCCGATATGGCAGGTTTTTGAACTTTCCCGAGCTTTCATTGATATTAAAAATGTGGTAAAGTTTAATAAAGATAGGATGAAAAATGAAGGCGCTATCGTCTTAACGAGGCAAACTATAGCAATTACTGTTACTGGTCCGAACTGGTTTGTTTTCGAACTTGTCAGAGCTTTCATTGATATTAACAATGTGGTAACGTTTGGTAAAGATAGGATGAAAAATGAAGGCCCTATCGTCTTAACGAGGCAAAATATAGCAATATAGCATTTTTAACTAAATCAAGGGCCATAACTCCGCTGTTACTGGTTTCGATCTGGCTTGTTTTCAAACTTGTCCGAGCTTTCATTGATATTAACAACCTGTTGTAGTTTGGTAAAGATCAGATGAAAAATGAATGCCCTATCGTCTTAACGAGACAAAAGTTAACGATCGACGGATGGACGACGGACAACTCGGCATCCCATAACCTCTGCTGGCCTTCGGCCAGTAGAGCTAGAAGGCCAGCAGAATTAAAAACTGTCAAAATCTGTTTGGCGGTTCTTGAGAAGTAGATTTTTTAAGGTTTTGACCATATATAGTAATGGTGGCCATCTTGGATGTCACGTTGCCAAGGACAAAGCCAAGAGAAAATGTCTTCCGCAAGATGCTTGATAAGTGATGTTCACGCTCAATATATTAATGATAGGGTAACAGTTTCATCTCATTATCTGAAATTGTTGGACAGCTTAATGGAATGAACACCAAAATTACATCAGTATTCATATTGACTTTAAACATGTAACCAGCAACACATGCTCTATTGAAAACACATTAGGTTAATTAGGTTGTGTCTCATTATTTCAAGAGCTAATTATGATCTATGAAGATCCCAGATCTTTACTCGGAAGAGGAAGCAGAAGAAAAAGGGGTTTAGGAGTTTGACTGGACATGAAAACTGCATGAACTTGAACAAAGGACCCCTAGATGTGTGAGCTACTTACCACATGGACTGGACAAGAACATTTTTCTTAAGGGCAATTGAAATAAAACTCGACTTTTTTTCTTTTCTTTTTTGATGTGTAACATCATTTTCCAGCACATTTTAAGTTATACAGGACTGAGGTCAACCTTTTTTTAGTGATGGAAGCAGTCCACTCACTTATTCTTGGGTAGAACATGTAAGACACGTACTGTATACTTCTCGTCGTCCCTAAGAATCGACACTTACAAGTCGAGCTCCCAGTGGGATTCGAACACGCAGCGTTGAGAAGGTTGGGATGGTAAGTTGTCCGTCGTCCGTACATCGTTCATCCGTCCGTCGTTAACGTTTGTCTTGTTAAGACAATAGGGCCTTCATTTTTCAACTGATCTTCACTAAACTTTACCAGATTGTTAATATCAATGAAAGCTCGGACAAGTTCGAAAACCAGCCAGATCTGACCACTAACAGCGGAGTTATAGCCCCTCATTTAGTTAAAAATGCTATATTTTGCCTCGTTAAGACGATAGGGCCTTCATTTTTAGCTCGACTGATCAGAGATCAGCAGAGCTTATGTCGCAATTCATGTTGATGTGAAATCCAAGATGGCCGCCAAATCTAAAAATAGGTTTTTAAAAATCAAGTTTGTAGCGACTACTTCTTGAAAACTTTCTAAAATGATCAGCATGACATGATGTTGGTCCTTATCGAAAATCGTATTGATTCGACGTTAAACATGGCTGCCAGCAGCCATCTTTGTTTACATAGAGTTATATAATGAAAACTTGTAGCGACTACTCCTCTGAAACTACTTGACGGATTTTCATGAAACTTTACAGGAATGTTGCTCTTAATGTCTAATTGATCATAGCAAAATTTCAGATTGGCCAGAAATTCAAGATGGCCACCACAGCTAAAAATATATTTTTAGCTCGACTGATCAGGGATTAGCAGAGCTTATGCAGTGGTGCGGCGTCCGTCTGTCTGTCCGTCCGTCCGTAAACTTTTTTTTGTAGCGACTACTCCTCTGAAACTACTGAATGGATTTTCATGAAACTTTACAGAAATGTTGCCCATGAAGTCTAGTTGATCCTAGCAAAAATTCATGTTGATGTGAAATCCAAGATGGCCGCCAAATCTAAAAATAGGTTTTTAAAAAACAAGTTTGTAGCGACTACTTCTTGAAAACTATAACTGATATTGATATGGGACTTTTTCTAAAATGATAAGCATGACATGCTGTTGGTCCTTGTCGAAAATCGTTTTGATTCGACGTTAAACATGGCTGCCAGCGGCCATCTTTGTTTACATAGAGTTATATAATGAAAACTTGTAGCGACTACTCCTCTGAAACTACGTGACGGATTTTCATGAAACTTCACAGGAATGTTGCTTTTGATGTCTAATTGATGCTAGCAAAATTTCAGGTCGGCCGGAAATTCAAGATGGCCGCCACGGCTAAAAATAATTTTTCAAAATACAAGTTTGTAGCGACTTCTTCTTGAAAACTATAGGTGATATTGATAAGGGGATTTTTTCTAAAATGATCAGCATGACATGATGATGGTCCTTGTCAAAAATTGTTTTGATTCAACGTTAAACATTGCTGCCAGCGGCCATCTTTGTTTGCATAGAGTTATATAGTAAAAACTTGTAGCGACTACTCCTTTGAAACTAATTGACGGATTTTCATGAAACTTTACAGGAATGTTGCTCTTAATGTCTAATTGATCCTAGCAAAATTTCAGATCGGCCAGAAATTTAAGACGGCCGCCACAGCTAAAAATAGATTTTTAAAAAAGAAGTTTGTAGCTACTACGTCTTGAAAACTATAAGTGATATTGATATGGGACTTTTTGTAAAATGATCAGCATGACATGATGGTTATTAGACAAACATTATTTTGATTCGACGTTAAACATGGCTGCCAGTGGCCATCTTTGTTTACATAGAGTTATATAATGAAAACTTGTAGCGACAACTCCTCTGAAACTACTAGACGGATTTTCATGAAACTTCACAGGAATGTTGCTCTTGATGTCTAATTGATCCTAGCAAAATTTCAGGTCGGCCGGAAATTCAAGATGGCCGCCACGGCTAAAAATAAATTTTCAAAAATCAAGTCTGTAGCGACTACTTCCTGAAATCAAAATCAATCAGTAGAGCTTCAAGGTCATTGACCTCTTGTTAAAAAATAAGTTTGTAGCGACTACTTCTTGAAAACTATAAGTGATATTGATATGGGACTTTTTCTAAAATGATCAGCATGACATGATGGTTATCCGAGACGAACATTATTTTGATTCGACGTTAAACATGGCTGCCAGTGGCCATCTTTGTTTACATAGAGTTATATAATGAAAACTTGTAGCGACTACTCCTCTGAAACTACTTAACGGATTGTCATGAAACTTCCTAGGAATGTTGCTCTTGATGTCTAATTGATCCTAGCAAAATTTCAGGTCGGCCGGAAATTCAAGATGGCCACCATGGCTAAAAATAGATTTTCAAAATACAAGTTTGTAGCGACTACTTCTTGAAAACTATAAGTGATATTGATATGGGACTTTTTCTAAAATGATCAACATGAAGAGATGTTGGTCCTTGTCAAAAATCGTTTTGATTCGATGTTAAACATGGCTGTCAGCGGCCATCTTTGTTTACATAGAGTTATATAATGAAAACTTGTAGCGACTATTCCTCTGAAACTACTTGACGGATTTTCTTGAAACTTCACACGAATGTTGCTCTTGATGTCTAATTGATCTTAGCAAAATTTCAGGTCGGCCGGAAATTCAAGATGGCCGCCATGGCTAAAAATTGATTTTTAGCTCTACTGATCAGAGATCAGCAGAGCTTATGCCGTGGTGCGGCGTCCGTCGTCCGTCTGTCCGTAAACTTTTATTTGTAGCGACAACTCATCTGAAACTACTGGATGGATATTCATGAAACTTTACAGAAATGTTGCCCATAAAGTCTAGTTGTTCCTAGCAAAAATTCATGTTGATGTGAAATCCAAGATGGCCGCCAAAGCTAAAAGTAGAGTTTTAAAATACAAGTTTGTAGAGACTACTTCTTGAAAACTATAAGTGATATTGATATGGGACTTTTTCTAAAATGATCAGCATGACATGATGTTGATCCTTGTCAAAAATCGTTTTGATTCAACGTTAAACATGGCTGCCAGCGGCCATCTTTGTTTACATAGAGTTATATAGTAAAAACTTGTAGCGACTACTCCTCTGAAACAACTTGACGGATTTTCATGAAACTTCACAGGAATGTTGCTCTTGATGTCTAATTGATCCTAGCAAAAGTTCAGATCTGCCAGAAATTCAAGATGGCCGTCACAGCTAAAAATAGATTTTTAAAAAATAAGTTTGTAGCGACTACTTCTTGAAAACTATAAGTGATATTGATATGGGACTTTTTCTAAAATGATCAGCATGACATGATGTTGATCCTTATGGAAAATTATTTTGATTCGACGTTAAACATGGCTGCCAGTGGCCATCTTTGGTTACATAGAGTTATATAGTAAAAATTTGTAGCGACTACTCCTCTGAAACTACTTGACGGATGTTCATGAAACTTCACAGGAATGTTGCTCTTGGTGTCTACTTGATCCTAGCAAAATTTCAGGCTGGCCGGAAATTCAAAATGGGCGCCACAGCTAAAAATAGATTTAAAATAAATAAATTGTAGCGACTACTTCTTGAAAACTGTAAGTGATATTGATATGGGATATTTTCTAAAATGATCAGCATGACATGATGTTGATCCTTGTCGAAATTTATTTCGATGCAACTTTAAACATGGCCGCTAGCGGCCATCTTTGTTTACCTAGAGTTATATAGTAAAAACTTCAACTTGTAGCAACTACTACTTGACGGATGTTCATGAAACTTCACAGGAATGTTGCTCTTGATGTCTAGTTGATCCTAGAAAAATTTCAGGTCGGCCGGAAATTCAAGATGGCCGCCACAGCTAAAAATAGATTTAAAATAAATAAGTTTGTAGCGACTACTTCTTCAAAACTATAAGAGATATTGATATGGGACTTTTTCTAAAATGATCAGTATGACATGATGTTGGTACTTGTCGAAAATCGTTTTAATTTGACGTTAAACATAGCTACCAGCGGCCATCTTTGTTTACATAGAGTTATATAATGAAAACTTGTAGCGACTTCTCCTCTGAAACAACTTGGATTTTCATGAAACTTCACAGGAATGTTGCTCTTAATGTCTAATTGATCCTAGCATAATTTCAGGTCAGCCGGAAATTCAAGATGGCCTCCACGGTTAAAAATAGATTTTCAAAAAACGTCTGTAGCGACTACTTCCTGAAATCAAAATCAATCAGTAGAGCTTCAAGGTCATTGACCTCTTGTTAAAAAATAAGTTTGTAGCGACTACTTCTTGAAAACTATAAGAGATATTGATATGGGACTTTTTCTAAAATGATCAGCATGACATGATGGTTATCTGAGTCGAACATTATTTTGATTCAATGTTAAACATGGCTGTCAGCGACCATCTTTGTTTACATAGAGATACTCCTCTGAAACTACTAGACGGATTTTCATGAAACCTCACAGGAATGTTGCTCTTGATGTCTAATTGATCCTAGCAAAATTTCAGGTCGGCCGGAAATTCAAGATGGCCACCACGGCTAAAAATAGATTTTCAAAAATCAAGTCTGTAGCGACTACTTCCTGAAATCAAAATCAATCAGTAGAGCTTCAAGGTCATTGACCTCTTGTTAAAAAATAAGTTTGTAGCGACTACTTCTTGAAAACTATAAGTGATATTGATATGGGACTTTTTCTAAAATGATCAGCATGACATGATGGTTATCCGAGACGAACATTATTTTGATTCGACGTTGAACATGGCTGCCAGTGGCCATCTTTGTTTACATAGAGTTATATAATGAAAACTTGTAGCGACTACTCCTCTGAAACTACTTAACGGATTTTCATGAAACTTCCCAGGAATGTTGCTCTTGATGTCTAATTGATCCTAGCAAAATTTCAGGTCGGCCGGAAATTCAAGATGGCCACCATGGCTAAAAATAGATTTTTAAAAATACAAGTTTGTAGCGACTACTTCTTGAAAACTATAAGTGATATTGATATGGGACTTTTTCTCAAATGATCAACATGAAGAGATGTTGGTCCTTGTCAAAAATCGTTTTGATTCGATGTTAAACATGGCTGTCAGCGGCCATCTTTGTTTACATAGAGTTATATAATGAAAACTTGTAGCGACTACTCCTCTGAAACTACTTGACGGATTTTCTTGAAACTTCACACGAATGTTGCTCTTGATGTCTAATTGATCTTAGCAAAATTTCAGGTCGGCCGGAAATTCAAGATGGCCGCCATGGCTAAAAATAGATTTTTAAAAAATAAGTTTGTAGCGACTACTTCTTGAAAACTATAAGAGATATTGATATGGGACTTTTTCTAAAATGATAAGCATGACATGATGGTTATCTGAGTCGAACATTATTTTGATTCAATGTTAAACATGGCTGTCAGCGACCATCTTTGTTTACATAGAGATACTCCTCTGAAACTACTAGACGGATTTTCATGAAACCTCACAGGAATGTTGCTCTTGATGTCTAATTGATCCTAGCAAAATTTGAGGTCGGCCGGAAATTCAAGATGGCCACCACGGCTAAAAATAGATTTTCAAAAAACAAGTTTGTAGCGACTACTTCCTGAAATCAAAATTAATCAGTAGAGCTTCAAGGTCATTGACCTCTTGTTCATTTTATCTTTACCAAACTTTCATAGATTGTTAATGCATATCAAAAAAGCTTGGACAAGTTTGGAAAACCAGCCATATCGGACCAGTAACAGCAGAGTTATGGCCCTTGATTTAGTTAAAAATGCTATATTTTGCCTCGTTTAGACGATAGGGCCTTCATTTTTCATCCGATCTTTACCAAACTTTATCAGATTGCTATTGACGATGAAAGCTCGGACAAGTTTGAAAACCAGCTAGATCGGAACAGTAACAGCGGAGTTATGGCCCTTGATTTAGTTAAAAATGCTATATCTGTTGCCTCGTTAAGACGATAGGGCCTTCATTTTACCAAACTTTACCAGATTATTAATATCAGTGAAAGCTTGGTCAAGTTCGAAAACCAGCCAGATCAGATCAGTAACAGCCGAGTTATGGCCCTTGATTTTGTTTAAAATGCTATATTTTGCCTCGTTAAAACGATAGGGCCTTCATTTTTCATCTGATCTTTACCAAATTTTACCAGATTGTTAGTGTCAATAAAAGCTCGAATAAGTTTGAAAACCGACCAGAAGCAGCAGATTTATGGCCCTTGATTTAGTTAAGAATGCTATATTTTGTCTCATTAAGACGATTTCATCTGATCTTTACCAAACTTTACCAGATTTTTTTCCTTTTTTTTTTTTTTTTTTTTATTACCGTATCTCTACTGGCCAAGTTCGAAAAACAGCCAGATCGGACCAGTAATGGCAGAGTTATGGCTCTTGATTTAGTTAAAAATGCTATACCAGTATTTTGCCTCTTTAAGACGATAGTCACTCGCTTCATTGATGTTATAAGAGCCATATTAGCCAGTAAAGCGTCCACATGCCCTCTTGGGCCTCTTGTTTTTAATTTATTTATTTTTGAATTTTTGAATTTTTGAATTTTTTATTTTCTTGTTTAATTTGTTGGAATTTTTTTTTTTGATTACTTATATTTTTTTTGTTAACGCCTTGTTGGATCTGTGCGATCCAGAGTGATTTGTGTAAGCTATGTTGCTTTCTTTGTAATCAATGGTACATCCAGTCCTTTTTAGTTTGGTTGCAAGTTGATTTTCAAGCCATCCGTTGCACACTATTAATGCTGAGTTTTACATAAAGCAGAACGCAGTCATAAACAACCACAAACAATGGAAGACTGACGCATACTATATTCCTTTCTTGGACATTCTTGAACATTCAGGACATCTAGGCTTGCAGCTTAATTAAAGCAGAAATGGCACTGAAAAATATAAAAGATATTGAAAAAACAAACAAAAAAATATATATTTTCAAAACACAGTTTTATAACCGATTCAGCAACTGCGATTTATAGCATTTGTCTTAAAACGTCTTAATTTCTGAAACGGTTGTGACACAGCATAGTAGACTGATCTTACTTGCACCACTGGGTGTTTCAATGTGCCCATGGGGAAGACGTTTAATTTCTTAGCTTGTCTTTTTGATGTGGACATTAAATTGTTTGACTGGTGTGTTATGTTTACTTCATTTTTAGCACATGTTAGGCTATATATTATACTAATTTGTTTTTGGTAGAGGCAGACCAATTTATTTATCTTGGGTAGAACCAGTACTGTATACCTCCAGCCATCTGTGATTATTGACACTTTCTCCCTTGACAAGTCAAGCTCCCAATGGGATTCAAACCCGTAGCTGAGAGAGGCGAGAAAGTTTCTCTTTAGCCTCTTTACAATCCCGGCCAAGGATGCGCCGGACATAAAATGGGCAGTCCTATGCATTGAAGGTTTTATGATTCCTATATATCATTCTCCTCTGTCTGGGGCGGCTATAAATACCCTTAGATAATGTGTTGATAAGCCGATAAAAAAGATCTATTCAAGAAGCTACCGTTTAACATTGCAAAAAGGAAAATATTTCCTGGCAGAGGGATGTTAACAGATATGTACTGGAGTCAGGCATATGAAAGACTAGATGAATCCAATGAAAATTGATTTGTGAATGTCGTCATTTTTAGCTCTACTGGCCAGGGGCCAGCAGAGCTTATGGGATGGTGAGTTGTCCGTCTTCCGTCGTCCGTCCTCCGTCGTCCGTTAACTTTTCTTCAAACGACTTCTCCTCAGAAACGGCTTGGCTAATTTTGACCAAATTTCACATGGATGATCCTTAGATGAATGCTTTTTAGATTTGTTAAAATAAGGTCAGCACTTCATCCAAGATGGCTGCCATAACATATATGGTCGAAACCTTAAAAAATCTTCTTCTCCAGAACCGCTGGACAGATTTCAACAGTTCTTCTTTTAAAATGAACGCCAACGCCTAGACTATCAAGTTTGTTCAAATAAAGTCCCCGGGGTAAAAAATGGCCGTGCTCCGGTGGTCCAAAGTTTGTATATTGAGGTTTTGAATGTTTTTCAAATAGACATATAGGATTTTTTTTTAAAAATCTTCTTCTCTGAAACCACAAGGCACAGAGCTCTTATGTATTACATGTAGCATCAGCTTATGGTCCTCTACTAAGTTTGTTCAAATGGTGACCCCTCCTCGGGGGTCACAGTTTTACATAGACTTATATAAGATTTTTTTTTAAAAATCTTCTTCTCGGAAACTACAACAGCCAGAGGTTTGATATTTTGCATTTACTATAAGCTTATGGTCCTTTACCAAGTTTGTTCTAATGGTGACCCTCGGGTCACATTTGGCCTCGCCCCAAGGGTCACATGTTTTACATAGACATGTATAGGGAAAAACTTAAAAAATCTTCTTCTCTAAAACCCCAAGGGTCACATGTTTTACATAAATGCTTGTATAGGCCATATCAAATTAATTCCCAGTTTATCATCCCCGCCCTCCCGGAATATTTTATGCCGCCCCAGCAATTTTAATTTTGAAAATAAAAAATAAAAAAATAAAAAAATAAAAAATAATAATAATAATAATGTTTCAGATTCTGGTGTATTGTTCTGAATGTGAAAAACCAAGAGTCCTGTATTGTAAACATGTGGTGAAAGGAAAGAAAAGAACTGATTTGCTTCGAATCTTAGCTGACCTACAATATACATGTGGTTCTGTCCTTCAAGATGTTGAAACAGAGGACAATCATATTTTACATTCGGTATTTGTTAGAAAAAATGCTTCGAATCTGTATGTTATTACTGTGGTTCGTCAGATGACCTTGTAGAATCAGATGATAAATATCCCGTATGCGGGGTCACATTTGACACCGCCCCAAGGGTCACATGTTTTACATAGACATGTATAAGGAAAAATTAAAAAAATCTTCTTCTCTGAAATATTTTGCATTTGCTATAAGCTTATGGTCTTCTATCAAGTTTGTTCAAATGGTGACCTATTGATCACATTTGGCCCCACCCTGGGGGTCACAGATTTACTTAGGCTTGTATAGGCAAAACTCGGGTCACATTTGGCCCTGCCCCAACGGTCACATGTTTTACATAAGGGAAAAACTTAAATAATCTTCTTCTCTGAAACTGCAAGAGGCAGAGGTTTAATATTTTGCATTTGCTATAAGCTTGTGGTCCTCTACCAAGTTTGTTCAAATGGTGACCCAGGGGTCACATTTGGCCCCACCCCGAGGTTCACAGTTTTACATAGGCTTGTATAGGGAAAAACTGAAAAAAATCTTCTTCTCTGGAACCACATGGCACAGAGCTCTCATGTATTACATGTAGCATCAGCTTATGGTCCTCTACTAAGTTTGTTCAAATGGTGACCCTTGGGTCAAATTTGTCCCTGCCCTGAGGGTCACAGTTTTACATAGACTTATATAGGATTCTTTTTTTTTAAATCTTCTTCTCGGAAACTACAAGAGCCAGAGGTTTAATATTTTGCATTTGCTATAAGCTTATGGTCCTTTACCAAGTTTGTTCAAATTGTGACCCTCGGGTCACATTTGACCCCGCCGCAAGGGCCACATGTTTTACATAAATGCTTGTATAGGGAAAAACTGAAAAAAATCTCTGGAAGTTTAATATTTTGCATTTCCCATAAGCTTATGGTCCTTTACCAAGTTTGTTCAAATTGTGACACTCGGGTCACATTTGACCCTGCCCTAAGGGTCACATGTTTTACATAGACATGTATAGGGAAAAATTTAAAAAATCTTCTTCTCTGAAACTGCAAGAGCCAGAGGTTTAATATTTTGCATTTGCTATAAGCTTATGGTCTTCTACCAAGTTTGTTTAAATGGTGACCTACCGGTATTGGTCACATTTGGCCCCACCGTGGGGGTCACAGTTTTACTTAGGCTTGTATAGGCAAAAATTGTTTTTTTAATTTCTTTTTAGTTTTTGATTTGATTGATTTTTTTAAAAAAAAATTCAATTTCAATTAAAAAAAAAAAAAATTGTCATTTTTTCAAATTTTTTTTTGTCATTTTTTTTGTCATTTTTTTTGATTTCAATTTTTTTGTTTTTATCCTTTTTTTTTCATTATCTTTATAATTACTTGACACTTACTTTAAAATTTCTTGTCGGCGTTACTCATCCTAAATGCCTTGTTGAATTTTGACGAAACTTGGCAGGAAGCATCGGTAAGATATTTAGTTCTGCATATCACGCTTTTGTTACAGTTCGCTGATTTTTGACGGAGTTAAGGCCCTTTGACATTTTGATTTTAAATTTTGTCGGCGCTACTCCTCTTAAACGGCTTGTTGGATTTCTACGAAATTTGGCAGGAAGCCTCAGTATGATGTCTAGTTGTGCAAAGCGCGGTATATCAATGAAATCTTGGACAATTTCGTAAACCAGCTAGATCTTGTTAGTAATAACAGAGTTATGGCCCTTGATTTGTTGGAAAATGCTATATTGTATTTTCCTTTGTTAAATCTATAGGAGAAGAGAGCTATATCTAGCTATATCTATCTAAATCTATAAGAGCTGTTTTAGCCAGTAGAGCGTCCACAGGCCCTCTTGGGCCTCTTGTATAAGAATTTAAATCAATATTTCGATCTTTCGACAGGCTATGAAAAACATTAGGCTAGTTTAGAGTGTAAGTCCGAGGCAGAGATAATTTCTTTTTAAACTAGCTAATGTTTTCATACCCCGTAAAAAGATCGAAATATTGAATTCAGTCCTTTTATGTACATTTTGTTTGTTATGCTCCCGAAGGTTGGCATATAGTAGTCGCACTGTCTGTCCATCAGTCCTTTTGTTCGTTCGTCCGGGCACATTTAGAGGTCAAAGGTCAAATTGTGTCCGGTCAATAACTCTAGCATTCCTTGACGGATTTTCAAATAACTTGGCGCAAGTGCTCCCACAACCAGACGACATGTCGCGGATAAAATCCAGGCCGTGGCTCCAAGGTCAAGATCACATTTTGAGGTCAAAGGTCATTTTGGGGACATATGTCACTTACAGTGACATTTCTTGTTTTATCTGTTTTTCATGGTTTACTCGTGTAAATTTATATGTATTTGTGCTAAAAATATTGTTTTAAACCTGTTATACATACTGTTGTTACAGTGACGTTTCCAGCCTTGCACGCTTTCTTATAGCAACTTAAGACAGTTAGCAGGAGAACCTCAAGACTATGTTACATTTTTTTTTTCACTAGGAATTTAAATGCAACACATAAACGTGTTTCATTTAAAGTCAGTGCAATAGAAATGTAAATATTGGGGTTTGAACGGTGGTAGTGAATGGCAACTTTACCGTAAATAGCTTTTATATGGTAAATTTCCATTAACTTCGTGTTTTATGATAAATTTACCAACCTCAACCATCGTTAAAAGCCCATGAATACCGAAAATTTTATATACATTATTTACCTGCTGTTATAGTATCAATAATAATGTGCCTTGGGAGGTTGGTAATGATAAAATCATAAATAGTGCAAGAAAGATAAAATATCATCGGTGTATTTTTTGACCACAGAATAGCCATTTTCTATTCAGGTACGCCATGTTTGAACAATTAGCTCCGTAAACCGAAAAGTGAAGTTTATTCGAAATTATGCTAATAAGCTGTAAGAGGAGCCAAAACATACTCTGCGCCCGGGCCCCTTGTAACATACTCTTATTTCTCCCCTCCCCACCACCCCCACACTCTCAGATTATTGGGCCCCTGCCCACCCCTGTTCCTACGCCAAAGCATTTGTCAGAACTTAATAAAAGAAGTGAATCTTTAAGCACCCTTCAACAACGTTCAACATCTCAGTTCTAAATAAAAAGGCGCGCATTTCTTGGAAACTTGGCAATGACCTCCCGTTAACAAGGGAGTTAACTGTGTTTTGACCTTTTTACCACAGGTTTTTTCCCCATAGTATTTGCTACTCGCATTACTGTAGAGCTTGCTTGCACGCGCTTCGCAACACAAGCTGAGCTCGCTATACGTTTGAATATACAGGATATTATGTCAATGGTAATATGTTTGGCTGTATCCCTTTAAACTCGTTGTTACAGTCATTGAATTAAAGTTTTGTGTCTCTAGCGCGAATTCTTAAGTACTCATGGAAAACCCATACATTGTTCTTAAGGCTGACTACGTAAATTAAACAAAGTTCACTAGCCCAAATGACAGTTTACTAGCCCCGGGCTTCAGGCTAGTGGGTTAATTCGAAGAATGTTGTTATGCTGTTTCACCGTATCAAGCCTGAAATACACAAAACAATGAGAACATTTGTGACATTTTGAAATATGTCTAGGTGGGAACTTAGGAATTTTGACTGGCATATGTAATACCCTTAAAATAATGCATGACACTGAAATCTAACGGTGGTCGCCTTTAATACAACATGGTACGACGTCGACCAATCTTAGCCAGGTCACACGCATATACTTATCAGAGATAATTACAAAGTAGAAGTTGGTATGGGTGTAGATCTATTAAAATTGTTGTTTCGTACACAATAAAGGTGAAAAACGAAAACTAAAACCGTCAACTGTTGTTTTTTTTGCAATGATATAGGTGTTAATAGGCAATGACTTCATTTTGTATGTTGCAATGTCTTTAAGAACCTGACCATTGCACCTACATTGACGCACCTTCACAACACATCTCGATTGATTCTGAACTTACCGAAGCTGAAATTGACAGAATTTGAACGAATGGTCCGCACTGAACACATGCATGTACATCTCGATATTTCTTTACCTGTAAAAGGAAAATGAGTGCAGTATCCTCATTATAAAGTTTGAAATTTTAAGTTTATTACTCAAACTGGATAAATCGCTATTTAGGCTGTGCCTTTTTCATATTTGTTACATGTTTCAGAAATAACACTGTATTCCCAAATACGGTTGTCGTGTCTATCTGTATGTGTCAAATTTACAGCTTATCAAGCGTTTAATGTGGCTTCTATCCCTGTGTGATTGCCAGGGTAGAGTACAACCACTGCAAATCCCACTAGAGGAAAAGGGGTAGGATCACCCCTCCCGACACTCTTCATGTTCATTTTATCATTTCATCATGCTCATTCAAGGTCTTCATCATGACACGGCGTATGCAAACGTGGAATTGTGGCTCCATCGTAAATGGAGTGTCTACTATGGAATTTGCAACAACTCTGCAATTCTGCAGGTTAGAAGGTTCTAGGCCCATTCTCCATATTTTATTTTGATGTAAAGGGAGGATGAGCCAGGCATATTCAGTCCTGTTAGGCGCCATATAACCTTTTCTGTGTTGGTGCATCGTAAAACCCAATTAAATTTTATTAAATTCTTATAATTAATATTTACTTTTTCTTCTCTTCAGGATGGCTTCCAGTGCAGACAGTGAACTTGCAGATTGCTTGAACAGCTTTTCTTTGGATGTCTATAAACACATCGCTGTGGGGAAACCAGCAGAAAATGCCTTCCTGTCGCCAAGCAGTATTCTAGTTGTCATGGCGATGGTACACATGGGTGCCAATGGCAACACACTCGATCAGATGACTAACACTCTGAAATTAGACAAACTGCAAAAGAAGAAGGCCCATGAAGTAATGGGTGAATTTATCCGCATTTTGAAGAAAGACAATACAAATTTCACTCTTACTATGGCAAACAGAATCTTTCCCCATGCCGATAAAACCATTTTGGATAAATATGTGAAGACAGTGTCAGAACACTTCATGGCAGACACTAAGATGCTCGACTACACCATAAATCCTGAAGGATCACGGCTGGAGATAAATAAATGGGTGGAAATGGAGACAAATAATAAAATCAAAGACCTCCTGGCACCCGGGATAATTACCCCGCTTACCGCAATGGTCATTGTGAATGCAATTTATTTCAAAGGAGATTGGGCTACGAAGTTTGATGCAGAAAACACGATGAAAAATAACTTTTTCATCAGTGAGAGCAATAGCGTCCAAGTTGACATGATGAGACGAACATTCAACAAAGTCAAGTACGGAGAGAGTGAACGTCTTGCTTGTCAAGTGCTTGGGCTGCCTTACAAAGGGGAAGAACTGAGTATGGTAGTTGTCCTACCCAAACAAAAAGATGGGCTTCCTGCTCTGGAGAAACAACTCACTTTAGGAGAACTGACCAAATTATCATCGGAACTCCACCCAACTAAAGTGGAAGTTGCACTTCCGAAGTTCAAGCTGGAATCATCCTATACCCTCAATGACATGCTTTGCAGTCTTGGCATGCCAGATCTGTTTGACGAAACCAAGGCAGACTTGTCGGGTATGAGCAAGGAGCAGTTGTTTGTGTCTCATGTCATCCACAAGGCGTTCGTTGATGTCAATGAAGAAGGGACGGAGGCAGCTGCAGCAACGGGGGCTGTCATCATGAAACGGTCCATTCAGATTGTACAAAGATTCGTGGCTGATCACCCCTTCCTGTTCATGATTTGGGACAATAGAATGGGTGTACCCCTGTTTATGGGACGTTTTGTTTCTCCCACTGAGATTGCACAGCAGAAAGATGAACTGTAGATACACCTATGTTGAATTCAGCATTGACTAGGACACCATTGTTTATATCATGGCTGTGTATTACTTTAGTGATGGGCCAATGATCTGTTATAATCACAAGTTGATCAGTTTGCCTCACAATTGGCGATAGTCGGTAGTATTCTATCATAATCGATTATCAGGAACAGTGTATCATTATAATTTGAAACTTTTACGAGAGGTGTTCAACTTATAATTGAACACTTTTGTTTAAGATGTTATTTTTCAGCGAAAGTGATTATCATAAAAATGTGTGATTTAATGATGTGAAATTGTCATTTAGAACATATGCATTTAAAAATAATTACACGCGGTACATTTTAAATTACATTTTGAATTAGGTGTACATTATTTTCCAATTTTAAACCAATATGTTTTTGTTGCCGTGGAGTTTTACCTTAAACCAAATAATTCCACTAAATGCATCTGTTGCCGTGGAGTTTTACCTTAAACCAAATAATTCCACTATATGCATATCATAATTGTTTAAAACTGTGTTTATAATTTAAATATGATCGTATGTTTTATTTTAAGACAAAAATATAGATGTCGAATTAAAAGCTGGACTTTTTACCGCAATATTAAGAAATTGACAGATAATAGGACAGTTTGCGCGTATGTTTAATACTGATAATTTTATAAATTAACCAAAATAATTATTTTAATCATATTTTGTGATATAAAAAAATGAACAGTTATTGTTGATGTATATCATATACCTTATAAAGATATCTTTGGTAAAATTTATTTTATTTTTATAATTATTTGCAAATATATGTTTTGCCCCAAAATTTTAAGTAATATATTTTTTCTATCTTTACATTTAAGAAACTTATGAAACTTGAAAAGCCCTAGTCCTTAGCAGGCGACAAAATTCGAGCACGCTAGAAGCCGCAACAGATCGTCACTGACGAAATGTATCACTACTACGCTAACAGACAGAGCGTCAGCTGTCATTTTGATTGGGTGTTCATTCGCATAAAAGAGGTAAACACATCCCACTCACTGTATGCATAGGGGCCCTGGCCTTGTGTAGAAAAGAAATAGTTCTCCGGATCAGGCAAATACCATCTAAATCGTAAATAAGCTGTGGGAAATGGAAAGAAAATAGAAGAATGTGATGTTTGGGCCTATACTTTTTTCTACTAAGACAAGAAACAAGGTGATATATTTTATCTCGAAATATTATAAACCCCGTTTGGACCCCGTACATCCAGCTTTGCAAACCTGGGATAAAGTAGCTCATTTGCATATTAATGTCGAACGGACCAATGCTTCCGAGCAAAAGTAGTTATTTTTCAGCAAAAAAGAATAGAGGAAAACATTTGCGATATCGGCGGGAAAATGGAACATCCGTCACCTAATGGAGACAATCTTAAAGAAAGTCTTCGTCAATATGTTATAATTGCAGAATTTAGAAATTGTATTACTACGCTGTAGAAGCGGCATTTCAGACGCAATAAATTGAACTGATCACGCGTTGATTTCATGACCGCGATCACTATTAATCGAGTGGAGAAGATTTTTTTCGAATCCGACTTTGTACAGATATGAATTATGCTGCTCCGAATTAATAAATGATGGAATACATACCTACCACAATAAAAGTAATATGTAAACAATAATAAAATTAGATGTATTTTTCTTAAAAAGATAACTCATACGGCCCATATTTCTATCCGGTGCAAGCGTCGGAATTTAATAATTACAATCTGATCCCTTCGAACTCAAGAAGACGCTTTCCGACAGTTGACACAGAACACAGAACTAGTGTTCATAAATGCACTTACACCAGAACTGTTCAATTTCCAAAGCCCCTAGTCCATCAGTGCTTTCAGCACTTTGATTTTTATAGTGGAGGAAATCAAAAAAATGCCTGCAATTGATGTTTCCAACTGGAAGCTTTCGTAAATTTAATCCTTTTCATATTGATAGTTGAATTTCATGTTAATTTTCGCTGAAAACTTGAAAATCGACAAATTTCAAAAAAAAATGCATATTACACTTTTTACGTTCAGACATGGACATTTCAGAATACTATAACCTTAAACGACATTTTAAAAGCATTTGACTTATAGTTGTATTGCAGTTATTTTTATAATTGAAGAATTTTGCTTCAAAATGTCATTCTCTACCCTTTTTCAAAAATACGGATGCAGCAACATTAGGAAGCACATAATAGTGAATGTCATAATGTTTCATGTCGAAGGAGTCATTAGACTTGACGTTAAAATCAACATATTCGGCGAGAATTTCAAGATAGTTGATTCAGTTACACAATGAAAGTGTTCAATTATAAGTTGAACACCTCTGGTGTGCAGAAAAAATATGTGTATGAATCTATTACTAGATCCTGTCTATTTTGAATACACAATTAACTGAATTCAGGGATGCAAAGCATTTTACTATTTCTATTCTTCAGAATGGCATCCAGCACAAAATTCTAATAATAAAATAATTCTCAAATGATTTAATAGACTGTTTTAAATGGGTTTTTTAGTGAATTAACTGTTTTACAATAACATGATAGCATGAAAGTCTCATCCAAACTCTAAAAGACACAATATAAACGGCTTTAACCAGCTAGGCCAAATCCCAAAACTGGATTGTCGAATTAATAAGAGTTACCAACTCACAAATTAGTTTACGCATATTCAGTCGCAGATAATAAACCTATACTTTTAATCGGCAGATACACATTATTATTATTTGAGCTACACACCTGGATAGAGTTTTGATAAACAGTTGGGTAGTGTAATTTTGTCGTTACATGTATTTGGCAGGTTAAGTTTCTTTAAGTCTGGGTGGGTTTTTAGCTCGACTGATCAGAGATCAGCAGAGCTTATGCCGTGGTGCGGCGTCCGGCGTCCGTCTGTCCGTAAACTTGTTTTTGTAGCGACTACTCCTCTGAAACTACTGAATGGATTTTCATGAAACTTTACAGAAATGTTGCCCATGAAGTCTAGTTGATCCTAGCAAAAATTCATGTTGATGTGAAATCCAAGATGGCCACCAAATCTAAAAATAGGTTTTAAAAAAACAAGTTTGTAGCGACTACTTCTTGAAAACTCTAAGTGATATTGATATGGGACTTTTTCTAAAATGATCAGCATGACATGCTGTTGGTCCTTGTCAAAAATCGATTTGATTCGACCTTAAACATGGCTGCCAGCGGCCATCTTTGTTTACATAGAGTTATATAGTAAAAATTTGTAGCGACTACTCCTCTGAAACTACTTGGCGGATTTTCATGAAACTTTACAGGAATGTTGCTCTGAATGTCTAATTGATCCTAGCAAAATTTCAGATCGGCCAAAAATTCAAGATGGCAACCACAGCTAAAAATAGATTTTTAAAAAATAAGTTTGTAGCGACTACTTCTTGAAAACTAAGTGATATTGATATGGGACTTTTTCTAAATTGATCAGCATGACATGATGGTTATCCGAGTTGAACATTATTTTGATTCGACGTTAAAACATGGCTGCCAGTGGCCATCTTTGTTTACAGTGTTATATAATGAAAACTTGTAGCGATTACTCCTCTGAAACTACGTGACGGATTTTCATGAAACTTCACAGGAATGTTGCTCTTGATGTCTAATTGATCCTAGTAAAATTTCAGGTCAGCCGGAAATTCAAGATGGCCGCCACTGCTAAAATTATATTTTCAAAAAACAAGTTTCAATCAGTAGAGCTTCAAGGTCATTGACCTTCTGTTTAATTATTAGAGCACCTGAGCCAAAGGCTCAAGGTGATCTATTGGGATCACACGTCGTCCGCTAAATTCGTCGTCGTCGTTAACTTATCTTCAAACGACTTCTCCTTAGAAACCGCTTCGCCAATTTTGACCAAACTTCACCTGGATGATCCTTAGATGAATGCTGTGGTGCGGCGTCCGTCCGTCTGTCCGTAAACTTTTTTTGTAGCGACTACCTCTCTAAAACTACTGAATGGATTTTCATGAAACTTTACAGAAATGTTGGCCATGAAGTCTAGTTGATCCTAGCAAAAATTCATGTTGATGTGAAATCCAAGATGGCCACCACGGCTAAAAATAGATTTTTAAAAAGCAAGTTTGTAGCGACTACTTCTTGAAAACTCCAAGCGATATTGATATGGGACTTTTTCTAAAATGATCAGCATGACATGGTGTTGGTCCTTGTCGAAAATCGTTTTGATTCAATGTTAAACATGGCTGCCAGCGGCCGTCTTTGTTTACATAAGAGTTATTTAGTAAAAATTTGTAGCGACTACTCCTCTGAAACTACTCAACGGATTTCCATGAAAATGTTGCTCTTGATGTTTAAATGATCCTAGCAACATTTCAGGTTGGTCGGAAATTCAAGATGGCCGCAACAGCTAAAAATAAATTTTCAAGTTTGTAGCGAGTACTTCTTGAAAACTATAAGTGATATTGATATAGGACTTTTTCTAAATTGATCAGCATGACATGATGGTTATCCGAGTCGAACATTATTTTGATTCGACGTTAAACATGGCTGCCAGCGGCCATCTTTGTTTACATAGAGTTATATAATGAAAACTTGTAGTGACTACTCCTTTGGAACTACTTGACGGCTTTTCATGAAACTTCACACGAATGTTGCTCTTATTGATCCTAGCAAAATTTCAGCCTGGCCGAAAATTCAAGATGGCCGCCACGGCTCAAAATAGATTCTCAAAATACAAGTTTGTAGCGACTACTTCTTGAAAACTATAAGTGATATTGATATGGTACTTTTTCTAAAATGATCAATATGACATGATGTTGATCCTTGTCAAAAATCATTTTGATTTGACGTTGGCCATCTTTGTTTACATAGAGTTATGTAGCGACTACTCCTCTGAAACTACGCGACAGATTTTCATGAAACTTCACAGAAATGCTGATCTAGCTATCAAAAACCTATCAGTAGAGCTTCAAGGTCATTGACCTCTTGTTAGATTTGTGAAAAATTATATCAGCGCGATATCCATGGCCGCCATTACCATATATGGTCGAAAACTTAAACAATCTTCTTCTCAAGAACCGCTGGACAGATTTCAACCGGTTTTCTTTTATCAGATCGCCAATGCCTAGACTATCAAGTTTGTTCAAATGAAGTCCCCGGGGTCAAAAATGGCCATGCCCCCTGGATCCAAAGGTTGTATATTGAGATTTTGCATGTTTTTGCAGATTAATACTTCTACAGTAGGTTTATCTTATAGGAACAAAGTCTTGTATGTTTACCCACCCCACAACAAGTTGCAACGGGGGGTATTTGTCTGCCTCCGGCGACTGTTCTAGTTTTCTATGACCTTTGCATTTTCCTACGACCTCACCCACCCTCCAACCCCCTACCTACCCCCTCCCCCTTCTTGCATGCTGCACTTCCTCTTATTGTCCTCTATCATTGTGTGAAGTTTCATTGTAGTCTCATCAGTAGTTTTTAAGTTATGCTCCGGACAAAAGAGGGACGGAAGAACGGAATGACAGACGGACGGACAGATAAAGCGGAGACTATAATTATATAAATTTCGGGGAGCATAATAATATTAATTTTTTGTGCCCTAAGTTTATGCCTTAAAAATAGTGTCGGTCGGAAGAACAGAAACAAACCTAATGTTTTTTTGGCCTTATGACATTCCAGAGAGTACATCGCAAGTTTTTCTTAAAGAAAGATGGCCATGTTCGACATTAAATCAAAATCAAAAAATACATGCCAGGCGAGCCATTTTAGCTCCAAATCATATCACTTATGTTTTTAGCTCGACCGTCCGCTTATGCCATGGTGCGGTGTCCGTTGTCTGTCCGTCAGTAAACTTTTTTTGTAGTGACTACTCCTCTGAAACTACTTGACGGATTTTCATGAAACTTTACAGAAATGTTGCCCATGAAGTCTAGTTGATCCTAGCAAATATTCATGTTGATGTGAAATCCAAGATGGCCAACACAGCTAAAAATAGATTTTTAAAAAACAAGTTTGCAGCGACTACTTCTTGAAAACTAGAAGTAATATTGATATGGGACTTTTTCTAAAATGATCAGCATGAAATGATGTTGGTCCTTGTCGAAAATCACAATATTTATTTAAAAACTTGTAGCGACTACTCCTCTGAAACTCGTTGAAGGATTTTCATGAAACTTCACAGGGATAGGTCATATTGTGACCAAAATATGATGCAAATGAACAATGAAATGTTTTGATTTTCTGGTTAACCTTATTTTTTACTCTACTCAACATTTTGGGTTCTATTTCTGTTAACCCTTAACCCGTTACATATATATAATGGACTGTTCTTTCTTTGAATTAAGACCATTCCATTCCATTTATGCGACAAAGGGGTGTTTGGGGGAAATGACTGATCAGCAACCAGACATTGTAAACTCTGATCATCCTGCGAGTTATTGGCAGGCTGATCTGGGTTTATAATGGACGCAAAGGCCATTATAGTCATGCTTAGCAGCTTAAAGAGTTAAGTTTCATGAAAATCCATTGAGTAGTTTCAAGTGTAGTTTCCATAAATCTTTCACGAACAACTCTGTTAACAAAGATGGCAGGTAGCAGTCATGTTTGACACTGAATAAAAATGAAGTTTGTTTATAACCAACTTAATGCCACGCCCACTTTGGTTGAGGTTCTAACACAATTTTTTTATTAGTATTCGCCACAAAAATGTATTGTTGAAAATCTATTTTTAGCTGTGGTGGCCATTTTGAATTTCCGGAAGATATTTACTTAGGATTGACTAGAAATCAAGAGCAACATTCCTGAGAAGCTTCATGAAAATCCTTCAAGTTGCTACAACAAATGGGCTTCACAAAAAAGTTTACTGTCAAAAGGTGGCATAATTAGCTCTCTTGTCAAAGATCAACGGAGCTAAACTAGAAGTGTGTTCCATGGAACACTTGTGTCGCCTGCCATGTGCTTATTTCAGCAAGGTTAAATACCTTTCGAAGTTAAGAGCTTGGTTAGGTTGCAGGTTAAACTTGTATGATAAGGGGCATAACTCTGTCAAGGGCACCTTGGTATCTGCAAGCCAGCTGGATAGGTTCCTTACATAAAGATTCTTAGGCCCATGAGGGATCGAACCCACAGCATTGATCTCAAGTCAGAGACTAACCACTTGGCCACGGATGCCCCTTGTCTGTCAAGACCAGTCGGAGTTATTGGAAATATGTCATGACATTCCTGGAGGTAGTTTATGCCGAAGAAGTGCCTGAAGTTGCATGAACTTTTCAAATACTTTCCAAGTTATGGCCAAGGTTAGATTGAAGGTAAAATATGACGGACGATGGATGAATAGACAAAGCATCTGTCAAGCTAAGCAGGCGATGAGAAAATTATTTTACTACCACTGGTTAAAAGTTGAAAACAGCCACTGTATATTATAATAAATATATATCTCAACAATACAATTTACCACATTAAACAATAAACATACATACAGCCTTATTCCATCCAAGTTGTTTTAGAATGTGTCGTTAAGGATTATAAAGAAAGCCAGACGTCGAAAAAGAACTCGATATAACAGTGTTTTCACTGTTTTGAGAAGTGAACGAGTCCTTTCTGTGAGTTGTGTATGGAGTTCTTTTCCTAGTTTCAACCTTTTACATCTCACATTAAGTTTTGACTTTTAAAAACCTTTAATGACGCACATTCAGGGTGGCCACAGATTTTTTCCTGACCCAGCATACGTTTTCCCTGTTAACCTATGAAAGTATACGGCCTCCATCCTCCCCTTATACCCGTACCTTCACCACCAAATATCACATATGGTATATATTATTTATTTCCATTTTTAATGTTTTCTTATTTTTATATTCAAAATGAAGCAAATGAATACCATTTAAAATGTTTATAATTGATGTAATTTTAAATCATATATAACTACTATTGTTTATAAACATCGTTTGGTGCGATATAATGTCCACCTGAATAGATTAGCCATGTTGTTGTTGTTGTTGCGTGGAGGAAACCATATGTTCTATGTTCCTCTCTCGAAACCTCCTTGAAAGGAGAACCGTCTGTCGACGTAGTATAATTCCTCCACCCGAATATATACGAATAATGGAACAGTCCAATCCACCACCGAGAATACGCTACGCTAATATTTACACAGCTGTTTATATTATGATTGTGTTTAACACCACAATTAATGCATTCACTCAGTGGTTACTGTCCCACTCTATGTGTTTAAAACAATTTTTATCATGGTGGAAAATGAAGGGACACACCGCAATTTTCAGGTCTGTTTTTCTTAAGCATGAATTGTTTTGTTGAATATTGTGGAGCTGAATTATAACGGTGTCCCCAAAAAAAAATAATATAATGCAGAAATCATTTAAACTGCATAAAGTAACATTGCCTCGGTCAGTCATTAATATTTGTGATTGGCTACACATGTACAGTAAGAACAAAATATGGATAATTTGATTAATTCAGAATCTGATTATCGCTTTGTTTGCCTTCACTGAAATGATTCCCAGTAACTAAATTCCAACTTTTGGATGTAAATAAGCAAAGATTGCCGTGTATCCTTAAAAGGAATAAATCTTAATCTAAATAGGCAAATCAAGAAGTTTTTCTTTAAACGTGTTAAACATTTAAGTTAGGTATATACAGAGCTGTATAATAACTTAATAATGGGTAGAACAATTTATACATTGGACAATACATAAAAAAATAACACTCATGATTTTTGAAGTGCACACAGCAATTTTGATTTTATAAAAACTTGCGGGGTCACATTAGTTTTTCTATATAGGATGCATTGGTTCAATCATTAATTATAAAGCATTGGATTGAATTGTGTTCTAAGGAAAACCAACATTAAAAAGCAAATTATTTTTGACTGTTAATTGTATTTAGCCTATAGTAGAATAAGAACAGAAAATGAAAACTCAGAATTTGTATTTAGTTATATGCAAACAGGTTTAAAGTCAAAATCAAGCTGGATTAATAAATTGAGATGCACCTTTTATTAATGCTCGATTAAAACTTCAAAATTGCCATAACAGTTGTGTCCTTTTAAAAGTTCAGAGTATAGTAAAGAGCATATGTAACTCTAAGGCATGGATGCCAAGTTTGAATGCTGTCAGTCACCCCATTATGTACAAAAATCCTTAAAATCCTTGGATGTAGAATGTAAAACCTTTGTACGGACGGACACGAAGTGATGGACACACATGGGTAACATTAGATATATGCTGGTTTCATTTTATTTGTTTGGTATAAAAAAAAAGGTGTGTAAATAAAATACTATTAAAGCTTATCTACAGCTCTGTTTATACACACATTAGACTGGCATCAGGTGTCAATATATAAACTATTATTATAAAATGTCCTCAGCACTAAAAGATACATTCCAGGCTCACTCTCCATTTACATCGAGATAAAAATATGAAGAATGGACCTAGAACCTTCTGACCTGCAAATTCTCCTGTAAACTCCATTTTTCTCTCAAGCCATACGGGGCAGTGGACGAAGCCTAAATTATCAAGAATAACGGTTTAAGTATTGCGTGTTTAAAAATTTACTAGTAAATGTAACTATTATATAAATATTATATGAAACGTTTTACATGCACATGTTTATAATGCACATCAAAATTGCCAATATAGTATAAACCAATGTTAATCGGGTACATGTAAATAATCATTTTATTGTTCTTCAAGTTGCTATCCAACCAACAACAGCCAAATTAATTTTACAACATAATGTACACTGTTTCTAAACCTACCGACGACGAGGTATATATACTACACAAAATTTGCTAAGGATCACATTTTTTCTTCCATATAATTTTATTAATTACGCAATAACAATATTAATTTCATTGATACTTCAACAATTCCACAATTTGAATCAAGTCATGAGATCACATGGCCATACACTGCCCTAAATAATTTCATGTAAAATAGAAATAGGGGTAATGCTATTTATTTCAGCAAGAAATTTCGACAGCAAAAAAGTGATCCTTAGCAAATTTTGAGTAGTATATATGTAGTATATATATAACTTACATATTTTGAGAATCAAAACTCTTTAGACACAATATAGTTTAAATAAGCCAGGCCAAACCCCAAAACTCGAGCGTCGAATTAAGTTACCAACAAGTGGCCCCTATAAAATAAAAAGAACATTTGTTGTTTTGACGTTCGCATTGGCGGTGAACATGTTTTCTTATTTCGCGATGAATTACGTCTGTTATTCACTCCAAAACAACAAATATCCTCTATATGTGAACCACAAGAGTTAGAAACGAACAGTATGATTAATTTAATTTGCACATATAAAACAAATATCCTCTACATATGAACCGCAAAAGTTAGAAACGAACAGTTACGAGTAATTTTAATTGGCATATATAAGTATTACGTCTGTTATTCACTCCAAAACAACAAATATCCTCTACATATGAACTGCAAAAGGTAGAAACGAACAGTTACGAGTAATTTTAATTGGCATATATAAGTTATTTTATGACTTGAACACTTGGATAGAGTTTTGATTAACGGTTTTGTAATGTAATTTTGCCATTATTTGGCAGGTTAGTTTCTTTACGGCAACAATGATCGCGCAGTTGTGGATCACTTTTCCTGTTTTATTGTTTTTTGAGTTTCCTTTTTAAACAATTATACTAATAATCCAGAATTCCACGCTGCTCATATAAGGCTGGTGAAGACATTGATGTCCGAGTCAAGATGCTCACTGTGATGAACTATACAGACCAACTGCAGTGCAGACGAGGAGTATCTGAAATTATCATGATCTATTTATACATTTTAAATAATTTTAACTTTAATGTTTTTTTTGCATTATTAAACTTTATCATCGGATGATGTAGATGTCAGCAACATTTTTTAACATCTCGACAACCAATTTTTGTGTTAGTTCATAATATTTAACGATTATGAATAATTTTCAATTGGCATTTGAGCAAATATTATTTTAAAAAATAAGTAAAAACAATATACCCTTAATGTCTATGTAAACACATGGTAATAATGATAGTTGACACCACAATCATTTCGAAGGCTGTGTCTGTCAAATTAACGATTTGTTTCAAATCCTTTACACCATTCTTTCTGATTCCCATTTATCACGATATATTCAACGCTTGCACAAAAAGGCACTCTGTGGGGAGAAATTTAAGTAAAATCACAGATTGCTACCATTGCATTTCCTACATGTTATATGTTAACTTCCGGTTGTACTCAAAGAAGTGATCCGACTGGATGTTTTAACAGTAAAAATATATCCTAAATTGATGATATACCTTTTAATACTATATAATGCAAACAGTAAGCTGCCTGCTCTGGACCATGCGTACATCAATATTCCATTCTCTGAAAATAGACAAAAATATTCACAAATAATTTGTTTCCTTGCATGGCCCAGTAGACAGGATGGTGGACATCAAACCAATGCTTGGCAAGACAAGTTCTCTTAGCCTGATCAGTTGGATGGGGACATTAACCGGGTGGTACTGTGTATCAGAATCTTCTCAGAGCATCAATTCATTAGTAAGCTTAAGGCAGGTTCTTGGATTCCTATGAAACCCCTCTCTCTGGGATGGCTCCAAATAAATATACTGTTGACGAGACCCGGATTCCTATGAAACCCCTCTCTCTGCAATGGCTCCAAATAAATATACTGTTGACGAGACCCGGATTCCTATGAAACCCCTCTCTCTGGGATGGCTCCAAATAAATATACTGTTGACGAGACCCGGATTCCTATGAAACCCCTCTCTCTGGGATGGCTCCAAATAAATATACTGTTGACGAGACCCGGATTCCTATGAAACCCCTCTCTCTGGGATGGCTCCAAATAAATATACTGTTGACGAGACCCGGATTCCTATGAAACCCCTCTCTCTAGGATGGCTCCAAATAAATATACTGTTGACGAGACCCGGATTCCTATGTATCTCCTCTCTCTGGGATGGCTCCAAAAAAATATACTGTTGACGAGACCCGGATTCCTATGTATCTCCTCTCTATGGGAATGGCTCAAATAAATATACTCTGTTGACGAGACTCGGATTCCTATGTATCTCCTCTCTCTGGGAATGGCTCAAATAAATATACTGTTGACGAGACCCGGATTCCTATGAAACCCCTCTCTCTGGGATGGCTCCAAATAAATATACTGTTGACGAGACCCGGATTCCTATGAAACCCCTCTCTCTGGGATGGCTCCAAATAAATATACTGTTGACGAGACCCGGATTCCTATGAAACCCCTCTCTCTGGGATGGCTCCAAATAAATATACTGTTGACGAGACCCGGATTCCTATGAAACCCCTCTCTCTGGGATGGCTCCAAATAAATATACTGTTGACGAGACCCGGATTCCTATGAAACCCCTCTCTCAGGGATGGCTCCAAATAAATATACTGTTGACGAGACCCGGACTCCTATGTATCTCCTCTCTCTGGGATGGCTCCAAATAAATATACTGTTGACGAGACCCGGATTCCTATGTATCTCCTCTCTATGGGAATGGCTCAAATAAATATACTCTGTTGACGAGACTTGGATTCCTATGTATCTCCTCTCTCTGGGAATGGCTCAAATTAATATACTCTGTTGACGAGTCCTTAAACAAGTCAGTTCACAATTCTTTACAACTGCAGGTGGAGATTGTACAATTCGTCCAAAAACGCTTTATGTTGTGACAAGACTTCTAGACCAGTGCATGCTTACAAATGCAAATATTTATCAGAAAATATTCCCCGTTTTAGCGCTTAATTACAATCACATAAAAAAGTATACAGAGTGTAAGATGTGGAGATCACTGGTTTTCTTTTATTAGGTACATGTGATGTCGTGCAGATGTTAGTTTTGTATTGTGTGAGAAAATGAGTTAACTAAATTATCAGAGTATGACAAATAGGTCAATGTCATATAACATTAACCTTTTAGTAGGCATGGCTTTTGGTAACTGTGTTAATAACAAACCTGAATGTGAAACTTATGTACAAAAACAAGGTCAGGAACATACAAGCTGGCTAACTAACATTTATGGCGGGGCATAAAAAAGGTCTGCTCATTATACTGCAAGAATTATTATCAGACACATCTTCATCAACTAAACACAAATGTTTATGATACAAATGCATTTCTGATCAAGAGGAGTTCAGAAAGAAACAGATTTAAATTAATGTTTTGACACCCCCACATTGTTTCGTAATTTAGTATTATGTTTATATATTATATCAATTTCATAACATTAATCCCTTCAATGTTATAAAGACCCATTACCTTTTATTTTGTTGAAAATTCTTCACATGGATAGATGATTTTAATTCTAGTCGTTGGACCCACCTCCAAAGCACGAGAGAATGACTGGATATGGAAATTACAGTTGCAAAATAAAGAACTGAAAAAAAAGGTAAATTATTAACATGAATTAAAGGAACGTGTGTGGTGATGCCATATTTATTTTGAATTATTTTATTAGCAAGAAAATATTGGTAGATGCAGGTCATCCTGTAATAACAAATTATCCGAGAAAATAATAGTTAATGCATGCTAAAATTACTTAGTAGATTTGCTTTGAAATTTGTGCATAACCTAAAAGTGTGCCATCCGCAGCAATTTTTCCTAAGGTGGTAGAAATGTGGTAGAAATAATTGTCTGGCATCTATAACCAACAAACTGAAAAAATAAGTTCATGCATGTTCATAGGATAAATAGTCCAGTCTACTAGCTTGGTTGTGACTTCATCCAGCAAAATGTTTATTAAAGGACCTGATCCCTTGGTTAGAGTGTTGATAAACAGTTTTAAAGTGTACTTTTGCAGTTATTTGGCGGGATAGTTTCTTTAAGGCAAGAATGAGCGCACAGCTGTGGATCACTTAAATTTCCTTTTTTATTGTTTTTGTGTTTTCTTTTTTAAATGTCGTGACTTCATCCAGAAAAATCTAAAAACAAAACAATGGGTTCAATTCACTTCTTGTCTTTCATATGGTCAATTGAATTGGATTTTATAGTCGCACCAACAGCTACGGTCATATGGCGACTTTCCAGCTTCCACTGGTGGAGGAAGACCCCAGGTGCCCCTCCGGTCAATTTTCATGTACGGGCGGGCACCTGGATAGAACCACCGACGTTCCGCAAGCCTCATATGGTCAAACCAACATTGCATGAGCAATGTGAATTAGAAGAACACAGTCATACAACTGCAAAAAAAGGGAGAAAAAATACAACAAATCAACAAACCCTGCAACACATTAGTGGACTGATCTGCATGCATATTCTGTGGCTTCTTCAGCGATTTTCAAATTTCTCATTTCATACTCTTTTTACCTTCATCATGTGCATGACATTGTGTTTCTCTATCGTCTGTGGCTTCCTTCATATGTATTGTATTTGTTCCAAGTGGCATTCAAAACATTGAGTTATCATTGGTTGAGGCTCTTCACATCAAACTGAGACGCAACAGGACTGGCGAAGCAGAGAAGGCCCGATCTGGCACTAGCTCAATGTTTGAACTGATGTTTTCTTACTCTATTCGATATCGTAAGCGATTCGCTTCTAAGGTACTTCTTGATTGAAACACATATTATTTTGATTTTTTTTTTCCTTATTTCATTTCCTTATTTTATTTATTTTTATTTTATATTTTTTTACTTATTCACTTATTATTTCCTTATATACTTTTTATTTCCTACTTTTATTTCCTTCTTTTATTTCTTATTTATTTTAATTTTAATTGGCACATTTAAAATAAAAAGAACATTTGTTGTTTTGATGTTCGCACCGGTGGCGAACATGAAATGTTTTCTTACTTTAGCGATGAAATAACGTCTGTTATTCACTCCAAAACAACAAATATCCTTTATATATGAACAGCAAAAGTTAGAAACGAACAGTTTTACCATTATCATTGTCGCCACCATCATCACCATCAGCAGCAGGAGTACCATGGCTACATACCATTATCACCATCATTGTCATCAACACCATTTCGACCAACCACCATTTTCACCACCATCATCACTTCCAACCATGTTACCATCGTCACCACCAGCATCAGTATCACCACCATCATTAAACATCATATCAACGCAAATATAAAAGAAACACATTATTTTTTATTTTACTTATTTATTTTTTAATTCCTTATTTCATTTCCTTATCGACATCTCACTCTGATGTGAATAGCCTCACCAAATGATAACTCAATGTTTCTAATGCCAATTTGAACAAATACATTGGATGCCCAACATAATATGCCTACTCTCCGGTAACGTGTCGGGCTGATATTAAACACCGGGACTTAAAGCCAGCTGACCTGATTCAGCCAGAAAATCACTCAACTGGCTCCATGTTCCTGTGTTTACCAACTTCTATCAGCCAAACCAGAAACCACAGACTGTCGGGCATACATACAATGTATTTGTTCCAAGTGGCATTAAAAACATTTGAGTCCTCATTGGGTGAGGCTACTCACATCAAACTGAGACGCAACAGGACTGGCGAAGCAATGAAGGCCCGATCTGGCACTAGCTCTATGTTTGAACTGGTGTTTTTTTAATTTTAGTTTTTACTTATTTACTTTTTAATTCCTTATTTTATTTCTTTATTTTATTTTCTTATTTTTTCTTTTTATTTTTTTTTATTTTTTTTTATTTTAAATAGCACATAAAATAGAAAGAACATTTGTTGTTTTGACGTTCGCACTTTAGCGATGAAATAACGTCTGTTATTCACTCCAAAACAACAAATATCCTCTATAGTTTTACCATTATCATTGTCGCCACCATCATCACCATCAGCAGCAGGAGTACCATGGCTACATACCATTATCACCATCATTGTCATCAACACCATTTCGACCATCCACCATTTTCACCACCATCGTCACTTCCAACCATGTTACCATCATCACCACCAGCATCAGTAGCACCACCATCATTAAACATCATATCAATGCAAATATAAAAGAAACGCATATTATTCTTTATTTTATTTTTTTACTTATTTACTTTTTAATTCCTTATTTCATTTCCTTATTTTATATTACATATTTTTTTTACCTATTTACTTTTTAATTCCTTATTTCATTTCCTTATTTTATATTACATATTTTTTTTTACTTATTTACTTTTTATTTCCTTATTTCCTTATTTTACTTTCTTATTTTTACTTTTTTATTTTTTCTTATTTTTACTTTTTTTTATTTTTTATTTATTTTAATTTTAATTAGCACATAAAATAAAAAGAACATTTGTTGTTTTGACGTTCGCACTGGTGACGAACATAGAATGTTTTCTTACTTTAGCGATGAAATAACGTCTGTTATTCACTCCGAAACAACAAATATCCTCTACGCATGAACGGCAAAAGTGCTACATACCATTATCACCATCATTGTCATCAACACCATTTCGACCATCCACCATCATCACTTCCAACCGTGTTACCCTTGTCACCACCAGCAGCAGCAGCACCAATACCATCACCTTCTTCAGTAGCACCACCATCATTAAATATATCAATGCAAATATAAAAGAAACACATATTATTTTTTTATTTTATTTTTTTACTTATTTACTTTTTAATTCCTTATTTCATTTCCTTATTTCATATTATATTTTTTTGACTTATTTACTTATTATTTCTTTATTTTATTTCCTTATTTTATTTTCTTATTTTTACTTTCTTTTTTTTTTTTTTTTTTTTACTTTTTTTTTTTATTATTTTATTTTAATTAACACATAAAATAAAAAGAGCATTTGTTGTTTTGACGTTCACACTATTGACGAACATAGAATGTTTTCTTACTTTAGCGATGAAATAACGTCTGTTATTCACTCCAAAAAACAAATATCCTCTACATATGAACCGCAAAAGTTAGAAACAAACAGTTTTACCATTATCATTGTCGCCACCATCATCACCATCAGCAGCAGGACTACCATAGCTACATACCATTATAACCATCATTGTCATCAACACAATTTCGACCATCCACCATTTTCACCACCATCGTCACTTCCAACCATGTTACCATCGTCACCACCAGCATCAGTAGCACCACCATCATTAAACACCATTATCAATGCAAATATAAAAGAAACGCATATTATTCTTTATTTTGTTTTTACTTATTTCCTTTTTAATTCCTTATTTCATTTCCTTATTTTATATTACATATTTTTTTTATTTATTTACTTTTTATTTCCTTATTTTATTTCCTTATTTTACTTTCTTATTTTTACTTTTTTATTTTATTTGCCTATTTTTACTTTTTTTTTTTTTTTTATTTTAATTTTAATTAGCACATAAAATAAAAAGAACATGTGTTGTTTTGACGTTCGCACTGGTGACGAACATAGAATGATTTCTTACTTTAGCGATGAAATAACGTCTGTTATTCACTCCAAAACAACAAATATCCTCTACGCATGAACTGCAAAAGTTAGAAACGAACAGTTTTACCATTATCATAGTCGCCACCATCATCACCATCAGCAGCACGACTACCATGGCTACATACCATTATCACCATCATTGTCATCAACACCATTTCGACCTTCCACCATCATCATTTCCAACCGTTACCATCGTCACCACCAGCATCAGTAGCATCACCATCATTAAACATCATATCAATGCAAATATAAAAGAAACACATATTATTCATTATTTTATTTTTTACTTATTTTTTAATTCCTTATTTCATTTCCTTATCGACATCTCACTCTGATGTGAATAGCCTCACCCAATGATAACTCAATGTTTCTAATGCCAATTTGAACAAATACATTGGATGCCCAACATAATATGCCTACTCTCCGTTAACGTGTCGGGCTGATATTAAACACCGGGACTTAAAGCCAGCTGACCTGATTCAGCCAGAAAATCACTCAACTGGCTCCATGTTCCTGTGTTTACCAACTTCTATCAGCCAAACCAGAAACCACAGACTGTCGGACATACAATGTATTTGTTCCAAGTGGCATTAAAAACATTTGAGTTCTCATTGGGTGAGGCTATTCACATCAAACTGAGATGCAACAGGACTGGCGAAGCAATGAAGGCCCGATCTGGCACTACCTCTATGTTTGAACTGGTGTTTTTTTTTGTTTTTTTTTTTTACTTATTTACTTTTTATTTCCTGATTTTATTTCCTTATTTTCTTTTCTTATTTTTACTTTTTTTTATTTTTTTTTATTTTAAATAGCACATAAAATAGAAAGAACATTTGTTGTTTTGACGTTCGCACTTTAGCGATGAAATAACGTCTGTTATTCACTCCAAAACAACAAATATCCTCTACAGTTTTACCATTATCATTGTCGCCACCATCATCACCATCAGCAGCAGGACTACCTTGGCTACATACCATTATCACCATCATTGTCATCAACACCATTTCGACCATCCACCATCATCATTTCCAACCGTTACCATCGTCACCACCAGCATCAGTAGCACCACCATCATTAAACATCATATCAATGCAAATATAAAAGAAACACATATTATTCTTTTTTTATTTTTTACTTATTTTTTAATTCCTTATTTCATTTCCTTATCGACATCTCACTCTGATGTGAATAGCCTCACCCAATGATAACTCAATGTTTCTAATGCCAATTTGAACAAATACATTGGATGCCCAGCATAATATGCCTACTCTCCGGTAACGTGTCTGGCTGATATTAAACACCGGGACTTAAAGCTAGCTGACCTGATTCAGCCAGAAAATCACTCATCTGGCTCCATGTTCCTGTGTTTACCAACTTCTATCAGCCAAACCAGAAACCACAGACTGTCGGACATACAATGTATTTGTTCCAAGTGGCATTAAAAACATTTGAGTTCTCATTGGGTGAGGCTATTCACATCAAACTGAGACGCAACAGGACTGGCGAAGCAATGAAGGCCTGATCTGGCACTAGCTCTATGTTTGAACTGGTGTTTTTTTTTATTTTATTTTTTACTTATTTACTTTTTAATTCCTTATTTCATTTCCTTATTTGTATTTTTTTTTTTTACGTATTTACTTTTTATTTCCTTATTTCATTTCCTTATTTTATTTTCTTATTTTTACTTTTTATTTAATTTTTTTTTTTTGCTTTATTTTATTTTATTTTAATTAACACATCAAATAAAAAGAACATTTGTTGTTTTGACGTTCGCACTGGTGACGAACATAGAATGTTTTCTTACTTTAGCGATGAAATAACGTCTGTTATTCACTCCAAAACAACAAATATCCTCTACATATGAACCGCAAAAGTTAAAAAACAAAAACAAACAGTTTTACCATTATCATGGTCGCCACCATCATCACCATCAGCAGTAGGACTACCATGGGTACATACCATTATCACCATTATTGTCATCAACACCATTTCGACCATCCACCATTTTCACCATCATCATTTCCAACCGTTACCATTGTCACCACCAGCATCAGTAGCACCACCATCATTAAACATCATATCAATGCAAATATAAAAGAAACACATATTATTCTTTATTTTATTTTTTACTTATTTTTTAATTCCTTATTTCAATTCCTTGTCGACATCTCACTCTGATGTGACTAGCCTCATCCAATGATAACTCAATGTTTCTAATGCCAATTTGAACAAATACATTGGATGCCCAACATAATATGCCTACTCTCCGGTAACGTGTCGGGCTGATATTAAACACCGGGACTTAAAGCCAGCTGACCTGATTCAGCCAGAAAATCACTCAACTGGCTCCATGTTCATGTGTTTACCAACTTCTATCAGCCAAACCAGAAACCACAGACTGTCGGGCATACAATGTATTTGTTCCAAGTGGCATTAAAAACATTTGAGTTCTCATTGGGTGAGGCTATTCACATCAAACTGAGACGCAACAGGACTGGCGAAGCAATGAAGGCCCGATCTGGAACTACCTCTATGTTTGAACTGGTGTTTTTTTTTGTTTTTTTTTACTTATTTACTTTTTAATTCCTTATTTCATTTCTTTATTTATATATTTTTTTTTTTGACTTATTTACTTTTTATTTCCTGATTTTATTTCCTTATTTTCTTTTCTTATTTTTACTTTATTTTTTTTAATTTATTTTTATTTTAAATAGCACATAAAATAAAAAGAACATTTGTTGTTTTGACGTTCGCACTTTATAGCGATGAAATAACGTCTGTTATTCACTCCAAAACAACAAATATCCTCCACGTATGAACTGCAAAAGTTAGAAACGAACAGTTTTACCATTATCATTGTCGCCACCATCATCACCATCAGCAGCAGGACTACCATGGCTACATACCATTATCACCATCATTGTCATCAACATCATTTCGACCATCCACCATTTTCACCATCATCATTTCCAACCGTTACCATCGTCACCACCAGCATCAGTAGCACCACCATCATTAAACATCATATCAATGCAAATATAAAAGAAACACATATTATTCTTTTTTTATTTTTTACTTATTTTTTAATTCCTTATTTCATTTCCTTATCGACATCTCACTCTGATGTGAATAGCCTCACCCAATGATAACTCAATGTTTCTAATGCCAATTTGAACAAATACATTGGATGCCCAGCATAATATGCCTACTCTCCGGTAACGTGTCTGGCTGATATTAAACACCGGGACTTAAAGCTAGCTGACCTGATTCAGCCAGAAAATCACTCATCTGGCTCCATGTTCCTGTGTTTACCAACTTCTATCAGCCAAACCAGAAACCACAGACTGTCGGACATACAATGTATTTGTTCCAAGTGGCATTAAAAACATTTGAGTTCTCATTGGGTGAGGCTATTCACATCAAACTGAGACGCAACAGGACTGGCGAAGCAATGAAGGCCTGATCTGGCACTAGCTCTATGTTTGAACTGGTGTTTTTTTTTATTTTATTTTTTACTTATTTACTTTTTAATTCCTTATTTCATTTCCTTATTTGTATTTTTTTTTTTTACGTATTTACTTTTTATTTCCTTATTTCATTTCCTTATTTTATTTTCTTATTTTAACTTTTTATTTAATTTTTTTTTTTTGCTTTATTTTATTTTATTTTAATTAACACATCAAATAAAAAGAACATTTGTTGTTTTGACGTTCGCACTGGTGACGAACATAGAATGTTTTCTTACTTTAGCGATGAAATAACGTCTGTTATTCACTCCAAAACAACAAATATCCTCTACATATGAACCGCAAAAGTTAAAAAACAAAAACAAACAGTTTTACCATTATCATGGTCGCCACCATCATCACCATCAGCAGTAGGACTACCATGGGTACATACCATTATCACCATTATTGTCATCAACACCATTTCGACCATCCACCATTTTCACCATCATCATTTCCAACCGTTACCATTGTCACCACCAGCATCAGTAGCACCACCATCATTAAACATCATATCAATGCAAATATAAAAGAAACACATATTATTCTTTATTTTATTTTTTACTTATTTTTTAATTCCTTATTTCAATTCCTTGTCGACATCTCACTCTGATGTGACTAGCCTCATCCAATGATAACTCAATGTTTCTAATGCCAATTTGAACAAATACATTGGATGCCCAACATAATATGCCTACTCTCCGGTAACGTGTCGGGCTGATATTAAACACCGGGACTTAAAGCCAGCTGACCTGATTCAGCCAGAAAATCACTCAACTGGCTCCATGTTCATGTGTTTACCAACTTCTATCAGCCAAACCAGAAACCACAGACTGTCGGGCATACAATGTATTTGTTCCAAGTGGCATTAAAAACATTTGAGTTCTCATTGGGTGAGGCTATTCACATCAAACTGAGACGCAACAGGACTGGCGAAGCAATGAAGGCCCGATCTGGAACTACCTCTATGTTTGAACTGGTGTTTTTTTTTGTTTTTTTTTACTTATTTACTTTTTAATTCCTTATTTCATTTCTTTATTTATATATTATTTTTTTTGACTTATTTACTTTTTATTTCCTGATTTTATTTCCTTATTTTCTTTTCTTATTTTTACTTTATTTTTTTTAATTTATTTTTATTTTAAATAGCACATAAAATAAAAAGAACATTTGTTGTTTTGACGTTCGCACTTTATAGCGATGAAATAACGTCTGTTATTCACTCCAAAACAACAAATATCCTCCACGTATGAACTGCAAAAGTTAGAAACGAACAGTTTTACCATTATCATTGTCGCCACCATCATCACCATCAGCAGCAGGACTACCATGGCTACATACCATTATCACCATCATTGTCATCAACATCATTTCGACCATCCACCATTTTCACCATCATCATTTCCAACCGTTACCATCGTCACCACCAGCATCAGTAGCACCACCATCATTAAACATCATATCAATGCAAATATAAAAGAAACACATATTATTCTTTATTTTATTTTTTACTTATTTTGTAATTCCTTATTTCATTTCCTTATCGACATCTCACTCTGATGTGAATAGCCTCACCCAATGATAACTCAATGTTTCTAATGCCAATTTGAACAAATACATTGGATGCCCAACATAATATGCCTACTCTCCGGTAACGTGTCGGGCTGATATTAAACACCGGGACTTAAAGGCAGCTGACCTGATTCATCCAGAAAATCACTCAACTGGCTCCATGATCCTGTGTTTACCGTACGAACTTCTATCAGCCAAACCAGAAACCACAGACTGTTGGGCAAACAATGTATTTGTTCCAAGTGGCATTAAAAACATTTGAGTTCTCATTGGGTGAGGCTATTCACATCAAACTGAGACGCAACAGGACTGGCGAAGCAATGAAGGCCTGATCTGGCACTAGCTCTATGTTTGAACTGGTGTTTTTTTTATTTTATTTTTTACTTATTTACTTTTTAATTCCTTATTTCATTTCCTTATTTGTATTTTTTTTTTTACGTATTTACTTTTTATTCCCTTATTTCATTTCCTTATTTTCTTTTCTTATTTTTACTTTTTATTTTATTTTTTTATTTTTACTTTTTTTTTATTTTATTTTAATTAACACATAAAATAAAAAGAACATTTGTTCTTTTGACGTTCGCACTGGTGACGAACATAGAATGTTTTTTTACTTTAGCGATGAAATAACGTCTGTTATTCACTCCAAAACAACAAATATCCTCTACATATGAACGCAAAAGTTAGAAACAAACAGTTTTACCATTATCATTGTCGCCACCATCATCACCATCAGCAGTAGGACTACCATGGCTACATACCATTATCACCATTATTGTCATCAACACCATTTCGACCATCCACCATTTTCACCATCATATAATTCCAACCGTTACCATCGTCACCACCAGCATCAGTAGCACCACCATCATTAAACATCATATCAATGCAAATATAAAAGAAACACATATTATTCTTTATTTTATTTTTTACTTATTTTTTAATTCCTTATTTCAATTCCTTGTCGACATCTCACTCTGATGTGACTAGCCTCATCCAATGATAACTCAATGTTTCTAATGCCAATTTGAACAAATACATTGGATGCCCAACATAATATGCCTACTCTCCGGTAACGTGTCGGGCTGATATTAAACACCGGGACTTAAAGCCAGCTGACCTGATTCAGCCAGAAAATCACTCAACTGGCTCCATGTTCCTGTGTTTACCAACTTCTATCAGCCAAACCAGAAACCACAGACTGTCGGACATACAATGTATTTGTTCCAAGTGGCATTAAAAACATTTGAGTTCTCATTGGGTGAGGCTATTCACATCAAACTGAGACGCAACAGGACTGGCGAAGCAATGAAGGCCTGATCTGGCACTAGCTCTATGTTTGAACTGGTGTTTTTTTTTATTTTATTTTTTACTTATTTACTTTTTAATTCCTTATTTCATTTCCTTATTTGTATTTTTTTTTTTTACGTATTTACTTTTTATTTCCTTATTTCATTTCCTTATTTTATTTTCTTATTTTTACTTTTTATTTAATTTTTTTTTTTTGCTTTATTTTATTTTATTTTAATTAACACATCAAATAAAAAGAACATTTGTTGTTTTGACGTTCGCACTGGTGACGAACATAGAATGTTTTCTTACTTTAGCGATGAAATAACGTCTGTTATTCACTCCAAAACAACAAATATCCTCTACATATGAACCGCAAAAGTTAAAAAACAAACAGTTTTACCATTATCATGGTCGCCACCATCATCACCATCAGCAGTAGGACTACCATGGGTACATACCATTATCACCATTATTGTCATCAACACCATTTCGACCATCCACCATTTTCACCATCATCATTTCCAACCGTTACCATTGTCACCACCAGCATCAGTAGCACCACCATCATTAAACATCATATCAATGCAAATATAAAAGAAACGCATATTATTCTTTATTTTATTTTTACTTATTTACTTTTTAATTCCTTATTTCTTTTCCTTATTTTATATTACATATTTTTTTTATTTATTTACTTTTTATTGGGTGAGGCTATTCACATCAAACTGAGACGCAACAGGACTGGCGAAGCAATGAAGGCCCGATCTGGCACTAGCTCTATGTTTGAACTGGTGTTTTTTTTTTATTGTTTTTTTTTACTTATTTACTTTTTAATTCCTTATTTCATTTCCTGATTTATATATTATTTTTTTTTTACTTATTTACTTTTTATTTCCTTATTTTATTTCCTGATTTTATTATCTTTTTTACTTCATTGTTTCATATTTATTTTTATTTTAAATAGCACATAAAATAAAAAGAACATTTGTTGTTTTGACGTTGGCACTTTAGCGATGAAATAACGTCTGTTATTCACTCCAAAACAACAAATATCCTCTACAGTTTTACCATTATCATTGTCGCCACCATCATCACCATCAGCAGCAGGAGTACCATGGCTACATACCATTATCACCATCATTGTCATCAACACCATTTCGACCATCCACCATTTTCACCACCATCGTCACTTCCGACCATGTTACCATCGTCACCACCAGCATCAGTAGCACCACCATCATTAAACACCATTATCAATGCAAATATAAAAGAAACGCATATTATTCTTTATTTTATTTTTACTTATTTACTTTTTAATTCCTTATTTCATTTCCTTATTTTATATTACATATTTTTTTTATTTATTTACTTTTTATTTCCTTATTTTATTTCCTTATTTTACTTTCTTATTTTTACTTTTTTATTTTATTTGCCTATTTTTACTTTTTTTTTCTTTTTTTTCTTTTAATTTTAATTAGCACATAAAATAAAAAGAACATTTGTTGTTTTGACGTTCGCACTGGTGACGAACATAGAATGTTTTCTTACTTTAGCGATGAAATAACGTCTGTTATTCACTCCAAAACAACAAATATCCTCTACGTATGAACTGCAAAAGTTAGAAACGAACAGTTTTACCATTATCATAGTCGCCACCATCATCACCATCAGCAGCAGGACTACCATGGCTACATACCATTATCACCATCATTGTCATCAACACCATTTCGACCATCCATCGTCACCACCAGCCTCAGTAGCATCACCATCATTAAACATCATATCAATGCAAATATAAAAGAAACACATATTATTCTTTATTTTATTTTTTACTTATTTTTTAATTCCTTATTTCATTTCCTTATCGACATCTCACTCTGATGTGAATAGCCTCACCCAATGATAACTCAATGTTTCTTATGCCAATTTGAACAAATACATTGGATGCCCAACATAATATGCCTACTCTCCGGTAACGTGTCGGGCTGATATTTAACACCGGGACTTAAAGCCAGCTGACCTGATTCAGCCAGAAAATCACTCAACTGGCTCCATGTTCCTGTGTTTACCAACTTCTATCAGCCAAACCAGAAACCACAGACTGTCGGGCATACAATGTATTTGTTCCAAGTGGCATTAAAAACATTTGAGTTCTCACTGGGTGAGGCTATTCACATCAAACTGAGACGCAACAGGACTGGCGAAGCAATGAAGGCCCGATCTGGCACTACCTCTATGTTTGAACTGGTGTTTTTTTTTTTTTTTTTTTTTTACTTATTTACTTTTTATTTCCTGATTTTATTTCCTTATTTTCTTTTTCTTATTTTTACTTTATTTTTATTTTAAATAGCACATAAAATGAAAAGAACATTTGTTGTTTTGACGTTCGCACTTTATAGCGATGAAATAACGTCTGTTATTCACTCCAAAACAACAAATATCCTCTACAGTTTTACCATTATCATTGTCGCCACCATCATCACCATCAGCAGCAGGACTACCATGGCTACATACCATTATCACCATCATTGTCATCAACACCATTTCGACCATCCACCATCATCACTTCCAACCATGTTACCATTGTCACCACCAGCATCAGCAGCCCCAACACCATCACCTTCTTCAGTAGCACCACCATCATTAAACATATCAATGCAAATATAAAAGATACACATATTATTTTTTTATTTCATTTTAACTTATTTACTTTTTAATTCCTTATTTCATTTCCTTATTTTATATTATATTTTTTTGTCTTATTAACTTTTTATTTCTTTATTTTATTTCCTGATTTTCTTTTCTTATTTTTACTTTTTATTTAATTTTTTTATTTTTACTTTATTTTTTTATTTTTTATTTTATTTCAATTAACACATCAAATAAAAAGAACTTGTTGTTTTGACGTTCGCACTGGTGACGAACATAGAATGTTTTCTTATTTTAGCGATGAAATAACGTCTGTTATTCACTCAAAAACAACAAATATCCTCTACATATGAACCGCAAAAGTTAGAAACAAACAGTTTTACCATTATCATTGTCGCCACCATCATCACCATCAGCAGCAGGACTACCATAGCTACATACCATTATAACCATCATTGTCATCAACACCGTTTCTACCATCCACCATCATCACTTCCAACCATGTTACCATTGTCACTACCAGCATCAGCAGCACCAATACCATCACCTTCTTCAGTAGCACCACCATCATTAAACATGCAAATGCAAATATAAAAGAAACACATATTAATTGACAATCACCGATAATTTATTTTTTATATAATTTTTAATTAAGTAATTACTATTTAATTCCTTATTTAATTTCCTTATTTCCTTATTTTATTTCCTTTTTTTTATTTGATTTTTTACTTATTTACTTATTTACTTTCTATTTTCCTTATTTTATTTCCTTATTTTATTTCCTTATATTTATTTACATATTTTATTGATTTTTAAAAAGTTTTATTGTATAATGGCCAGAAGGGCTTACAATTCCTGCACTTTTTCCCTTTGATCAAGGCTATGGTGGGGCTTAGTATGATGTGTAGGGGTACCATAGGTGATGTTTACTACATCATATTAATGTATTGATACTTCTAAAAATATTTTGTTTCCCAAAAAAATTAACCAACTCGAGGTGGTACAGTTCTGTTTAATTTACATAACATCTAAGTCAAGGGGGCGTCCGTGGCCGAGTGGTTAGAGTCTCTGACTTGCAATCACTTGCCCCTCACCGCTGTAGGTTCGATCCCTCAGGGGCCTAGGAATCTTTATGTGAGGAAGCTATCCAGCTGGCTTGCGGAACGTCGGTGGTTCTACCCAGGTGCCCGCCCTTGCACGAAAATTGCCCGGAGGGGCACCTGGGGTCTTCCTCCACCAGTGGAAGCTGGAAAGTCGCCATATGACCTTAGCTGTTGGTGCGACTATAAAATCCAATTCAATTCAATCTAAGTCAATGTCAGTCTACGGCTTGGTCAGACTGGTGGAGTTAACCTAGAGTGAAAGAGTAATATCTGACACTTTGGAAAGATTAAGGTTGCCAACCTTAACACAAATGTAAAATTGATTAAGTTTTACTTAATGGTCATGGCGGTCAGACAGAAGCCTAACTGATTCCAGGTCTGGTTTTCACTGGCTTCTGTCAGCCAAACCAGCCACCACAACAGGCTTCTTGCTACCGTGTCAGAATGTCTTTGCTCGACGTCGGCCACTTTCCCCTAAATGCGTTTCAAATATCTACTCCTAGCCTTAAGCAATGCTCAAAAACAAAAGACATCCTAATATCAGCAATTTGCAGCTTTCAGCTGTCGAGTTATGGCGCAAGATCCTCAAAATAAGTATTTACACATTATCCCCACCCCCACCCCACCCCGTACACCTCTAATAAGAAAGTCTTACAGGAGGACGGGATACCCTGCCAATCCTAGTTACTACGAGAAGGGGGGAATGGGAGGGCAATCCTGTGAAAGAACAGCCGAAACGCGAGGGGTTACAACTGGAACCCGAGTGGGATTCAGTCGTACTGGAGGCCGGGACAACCTACCAAACCTAGGTCGAACCCCTGCTGGTGCTCGACTCCTCTGGGACAGAAGAGTCGCCGAAACAAGGGGTACAACACGAATCTCAGTGAGATTCTGTTGTTCAGGACAAGGTACTGCACCAGCCAGGGTAGCTGCTGAGCTCACAGTGATAACCGCAGTGATATCCTCTGTGATCAGGGATGGGATACTAACATCAGCAGCTACATCCTCAGAAATATCGCAAATGATATCCTGGGATGGAATGACAATGACCTCTGGAACCAAAGGCACAGAAGCACAAGAAACTGACCTGTCAGCAGAGCAACTCGACGGATTGCGACTGGGCACCAACAGACCACGTACCTGGAAAGACAAAAAAAAGCACTGTAGCTATGATGACTTTAATATTCAAAAGAATCTGCGGATTCATATCTCGCCTAAAGGTGATGGGCTAGTATATACAAGAGGTTAATATTTAAATGAAAGGGATACATGGCAATCTTGATATTTTTTTAGTTCTCCTACATAACTTATGATGTAAACTTTGGATGTTGTTGGCAGGATGGCTACTTTAATATTAATTATAAGAATAGCAATTTGAATTAACATTTGTGTCACTAGCCCGATTTTCTTATATACTCAATGAAAACCCATACATTTTCCTTTAGCCCGACTACATAAATTAAAAAAAATCACTAGCCCGAACGACAGTTTACTAACCTCGGGATTCGAGCTAGTGGGTTAATCCGAAGATTGATTTTTTTTTTTTTACATATTACTAACTGTTGATTATAATGCACCAATAATATGTATAAGCCTATGGTAGAATAACAAAGCAAAATTAAAACTCACAATTATATTTAATTATACGCAAGTACATTTATTAAAAGTCAAAATGATAATGGATTATAAATAAATTGAGACGCTCATTTAAACGTTTGATTAAAACTTTAAGATTGCCATGTCTCCCTTTAAAAACAAAATGACACTGTATTAAAAAAAATACTTCACCCCAAAAAAAAGGTAGTTCAAGGTCATATATGAAACCAATTGTGTCTACAAAATGATGCACTACACAAGACAAATATGTTTAAAAAAAAGAAAATTTGTCTTCCAAAGATTAAACTAAGTTTGAAACATCTAGTGCATATAGTTCATGAGAAAGTGACTAAATGGAAGAATTACTAAGTTATCTGCCCTATATCACGTTGCGATTCATTAAGCAAAGTTTGAAAGGTCTTAGTGCATGTCATTAATGAGAAAGTGCTGGACCCAAATACACAAGTTAATTGAAAGTAAACATTAAGTTAACTGTCCTTTGCTTAGGGGAGGCACTCGCATATTATGGGAAATACAGTGCATTTTTCTTTGAAAGGCAAGATAATCAAAAATATGACAATGGTGTGACAACACGCAACAATTAACTTGCTAGGATTAGTATAATTAGCTCGATCGTTTCAGTCATTCATCTGGATGCAGTACTGCACTCTTGCTATATAAACAATATGGCTGTTAGCCATACCTGTTGATGTACGATTTGTGCTTATTGTTGAAGCTTATATATCAGCGCCTTTATGTAAATAAACTTTAGATAGAACAATCAGCTAATTGACATTGCAAAACTTTGACAATATCGATTTTGATTTTGATAGTGACTTATGCCTCTTGGCGGAAATCTAGGGCCCCACCATTTTAATATGATGTAACCAATAAGGATTCCATCCAGGTACATTCAAGATGTGGTGAATGTAGTTTAGCTATATGCCTCTTTGTTCTAAAAAAATAAAAAAATAAATAAGACAAAAAATCCAACCATGCATGGAGCACGTGCTTGCTTGCCGAAGGTAAGTGTTTTTTAAAAAAAAATGCAGAATGAGTTATGAGGAAGGACATAATAAGAAGCACCGCCCATCGGTGCAGACGCTTGCCTTTCAAGGTCTGGTCTAGTTATTTATTGGAAACTAAGTTGAAAGGCATAATTATGCTTAATTGCCTAACAGAATTATGACACTTGTCTCTGAGATCTTCATATGAAAGTGAAAGCATGTGTGATGTGTCCATGAATTCTTTAAGGGGATTGTAAGATTACAATGAACAATTTGAATTTAATAATGACTAAGTTGACATGCTTAGATACAAAACTGTAACCATTCTTTTCTAAGTATAAAAGGGGCCATAATTTTGTTAATAAAAGCAAGAGTTAAAATATAGAACTAGATGTATGATGCTGTCTAATAATGCTGAATTCATGACGTGTGAAGTTTCAATCCATTATGTAAAGTAGTTTCGAAAAATACAAGCTTACAAGTATAAAAGGGTTCATAATTCTGTTAATAAAAGCAAGAGTTAAAACAGAGAACTGATGCTGTCTAATGATGCTGAATACATGTGTGAAGTTTGAATCCATTACGTTAAGTACATGTAGTTTCGAAGATACAAGCTTACATACAACTTGAACCCGGGCACAGACAGACAACAATGACGCAGACAACAGTCAAGTCATGACAATAGCTCTTTTTTTTCTTTGAAAAATACTGAAAAGGTGATCCCTTGGAAGCAACAAACACAAACAAGAGAGAAAATTAGCAGACTTGGTTTTGTCGAGTGTTCATGAGAGGTAATTATAAAATACAATACCGCTCACGCCTCCTAGCACCGGCTTAAGCGATATTCTACTTTAAAGCTACACAGATTGGGCTTGATGATCCCAAAGGACCAGTAAATAATAAACTACTGATTTGTAGTTGGGGCGACTTCACAGCTGCCACACAGCACCAAACAAATGCTAGTGTGAATGTCAATAAATACTGAAAAGGTGAGTGACAAGCTAAAAAAAAAACTGTCAAAAGCTGTTCAGTGGTTCTAATAAAGATTTTTTAAGGTTTCAACCTTTTATGGTAATGGCGGCCATCTTGGACATCACTTTACCTAATTTTAACAAATTTTAAATTATTGACCATGCAAAGTTGTCAAAATTTACCATATGAAGTTTGGTTAAAATTCATTGCTGATGGATAGACAGACAGACTGACGAAAAGTGAACACAATATAATGCAAATTGTATGTAAATTAACAAAGTGCAAAAAGTAGGTCAAGGTAATTTATACATGTGTCTCTAATCAATTCCTTACCATTTCTTAGCATTAGCATTATTATCCTGACCATGAATAAAACATGAATTATTTGTCTGTTGATATAAATGTGATTCTGACGAGAGTGTAAAAAAACCAAAGACACTGTCTTCCTCAATCGTGAAGGCTCAGCCAATCCCGTCATTTTTCGGGATCCCGCCTCGTGTGTATCACGGCGCTTCGGTTTGTTCAAAATCTTGACATTCTGTTAGCGGGAAGGCAACGGCACAGAAAATAGTTCATCTTGCTATGTAAACAATATGACCACTTGCCACAGGTGTTGATGTATAATTTGCATTGAGTGTTTGTTTTTTTACAATGCAGCTGAAGGTTTTATCACTGCTTTCATGTAAATAAACTATTGATGAAGCAATCGGCTGAATAACATTGCAACATTTGGATGATAACTTTGATTTTGAATGCAATATGGAATCCAATATGGAAACCTGCGTATTACATTCGAGTAATGCTGCGAAGCAGTGTACGAGATGTTGCGAATGTGTCTTCCTTTTTTCACCCAAACAATTTTGGAGGGAAAATGGCTGTTTGAAAAGTGCTTGATAATTTGATGTTTAAAAAGTAAGTGTTGTAGCGATTATACATAAATGCCTTATTGCCTGAAAATATCTCCTTGAAAAAGGACATTTAATTCTGTATGTAGTCAGTAGAAAGAGTAATTTGCAAAGAAATTTGTATTGTCATTTGTTTTTCGCGAAATCTGCACACTGTCCAATAAGACCAGGGTTCTCCATAGGCCATTTAAGCATAGGGGTACCGCTGCACTTGACTTTCCAAAACACGCATGCCGCGGTGCCTAAAGTGACCGCTACTCTTAAAATCAAGACCGCTGCGCTTAAAAATACTAAGAATCAAGTCAAATTTCATGTCCTTTAATCCAGAACCCTGAATACATTTGTATTTTATAATACACTGCTGCCAATTAAAAATATTGCCCAATGTCGACTGCCAAGGAAGAAATCAAGCAGTTAACCCAGCAGTTTTTTAACAGTTTCTGCAACTTCTCAGCTGCTAGACTGCTAAGACCAGGACTGTTAAGAAACTGCCAAACAAAAATAGTATACATTTAAAAAAAAAAAAGTCAACCAAACGCCAAAACTCTGCTGTTTCTGCTCATTTGTTTTCAATTAAACTTGTTCGAGCTTTCACTGGTATAAAAACCGACTAATTTTGGTAAAGATCAGACAAAAATGATGTGGCTAGAGATTTAACAATGCAAACTATTTAGCTTTTTTTTTCTCAATAAAATCATGGACCATAACTCTGGTGTTCCCAGTCTTCGAATTGTCCAAGCTTTCATTAATTAATATAAAAATCTGGCTATATAGGTTTGGTATAAATGATCAGATGAAAAATGAAAGATCACTAAATGAAGCAGAACATAATTCAAGGGCCACAACCCTGAATTTGAAGATATGAAGTAGCTAGAATGCAAACTTGAAGCAAACAATAGCATTTTTCCATAAATCAATGTCTATAACATTTGGTGTTACTAATCTGATCTAGCTGGTTGTCAAACTTGTCATAACTATCAATGATATTAGGGCCCTGACAAATATTAAATAATTTGTAAAATTCAAATATCAAAATAGACATGATAGATTGTTGACAAGCAGAAAACAACTTTTTTCAGTACAAGGGCTGGAGTTACTTATTAATCAGATCTATAATGAACAAAAAAAGAAACGTCTGCTGATGTGGATGCTGACTGTCTAGACAGCAAAACAGGAAAAAAATGAATGATGTTTTATGAATAATTAGACAGACCGCCAACAATAGTCCAAACAAAGATGTTTTGTAAAAGTTCAGTAGACAAGGGAGTAAATACCCCTTTTTTCTTAAAACATGCATTTTGGCCACAAAAACACCACAAAAACGAACTAAATCTACGAAAAATACTGAAGTTTGTCCGAGACAATATTCTCTATATGGTCCTTACCAAAAAAATCACAAAAAACATTACACAGATTGTGTCAACAATCATCAAATTACCTTTAAAGGGACACTGTCCATAACTTTAGGTTATAAAACACACAATAATTATGTTCACAAACATTACACACTAAACATTATTCAATATTTACTAATTAAAAGCAAGATTGTTTAACGGAATTCAATCGCGGTACAAAAAAAAAAAGAAAATCCACTTTGTGCGTTTGAACTCGCAGCCCAAACTAAAATTACCTTTTCTTTACACTCGCAGTAATAATAGTGTGCGTGAGCGTAAAGTAGTGGGACATCGCTCCCGACTGAGCTAAGCGGCTATACATATTACGCAATATATGCTATGTTGAAAACCTAATGCGCTAATGGAAGTCACGTGATCGCAGAAAAGGTAAATATTGTGGGTCCCACTTTATTTTAGAAATAGAACATCGTTTACTGTGAATTATCGCTTAATATATCACGGTTTGGAGTTCAATTGTAAACAATAATTTCACAAGCCCGAAGGGCGAGTGAAATTATTGTTTACAATTGAACGACAAACCATGATATATTATAGATAATTCACCGTAAACGATGTTCTATTTCTATTCTAATACCCCTAAAATATGGAAATAACGCACACATCTGAAATCTTTCGCATTGCTTTGCTTGCTCTCCTAACGTTGCATATGTTACAATGCGGAATGCGCAATGCTTATTCTCCTAACGTTGCAACAATTACAGTGATATAGCGTTCAATATAACGAGATATTTTAAACTAGGCTATATAGTGCGGGTGTATTAGAATTACATATAATAATAATTTTTTTTTTTTTTTCAAACTCACGAATGTATTCCTACATACTTCTTAGGGTCTATCCTCATGTTTTCATGTATACATTTCACTGAACAAATTTGAAAATGTTTAATGGGATATTTAGTACTCACCTAAGTGTGCTTACAAACATCAAACATTGTGTTATTAAAACGCTGTTTAAGCTTTTATACACCCTCAAAAACTGGCCTTTGCAAATACTAGCAAAAAAGTCGGAAGTTTCTTTTTTGGTTCAGTATAGCTGTTTTTCGAAAATAAAGACCATGACAATGTTTGGTAAAGATCAAGTGCAGAATGAAAGTGACAGAGGGTGACATAAGCAACACAATGATGACCAATGATGACGGACAATGCACCATCCCATACGCTATGTCTGGCCTTTTACGAGGTAGAAACTCAAACATTAAAGACATTTTCTATAGTTTTTTCTACATAACAGATTTTCTTTGAACTTTTTGTACAGGAAGTCTGTTAAATATATAGACAGAAAAGGCAAAAATAATGGTAGGTCACCATGCTTGTTAAAATTTTAAAAAATAATTTGTAATGTCAGTCTGTCCAAAAAGTTGAAGAAGTCCATAAAATAGCTAAATAAGATATTTTTGAAGACTAATCATTTATTCATTGGTCACAATTCTGCTAAAATTGTATTAAAGTAAAGAACATTTAATTACAATAACATTTAAAGCTCATCTTTATGTAAAACCTATATTTTTTTACAAAATCTGTTGAGACCATTACCACAATTTATGCACAAATTAGCCCATAATGATACAATTTCCTTTTTTTTTTGTATGTTCCCAATAACAGAATTTTTTTTTAACTTTCTTAGCACATAATTTAACATATATAAAAACAAAATGTGCAATAAAAATGATAGGTCCCCATGCTTGTTTAGAAAAAGAATTTGAAACCCTACCCCTATGCTAAAAGGCCAAGTTTTGTATGAAATTATATAGATATGGTATATTTTCCTTTTTTTTTATGTTCCTAATAACAGAATTTGTTCAAACTTCCTAGGCACTTATTTGAACATATATTTAGACAATATATTCAATTCAATTTATAGGTCACCTTGCATATTGAGATTTGATATTGGTTTTTGGAACCGTACCATTATGCTTAATTTTTTTAATTTTGTTGGAATTTTTACAAAATGCTATATTTTTCCTATTCTATGTATCTAATAATAGGCCTTTATTTAAATAAAGACAATAAAAAAAAATAAAAAATAAAAAATTAAAATAAAAAAAAAAATCAGAAAAAGAAAATTCAAAAAAAAAAGACAAAAGATAGAACTAGACATCAAAAGCAACCTTCCAGTAAATTTTTAGGAAAATCCATCCAATAGATTTAGAAGCAAAGTCGCCCAAAAAAGCTGCGCATGGAAAACTACAGCAAATGCCTTTAATTAAACTGAAAGTAGGTGGAAGATGGAAGACAAATTACATTTGCTTAAAAATAATAATGCCGTCACAAACGAGGCGGATATCGATTTCCTGTCAAAACATATTAATGAATATTATGAAATGCAATCAAATGCTGCTAAGATAAGGTCAAAAGCTAACTTAATAGAAAAGAATGAAAAATCTACCAAATATTTTTTTAATCTAGAGAAAAAAAGAGGGAAACAAAAATTGTGGACAAAAATTAGGTGCGAAAATGGAGAAATAAAACATGATATAGAAAGTATTTTAAGAGAGCAGACTAAATTTTACAAAAATCTATTTTCATCAGAAGGCATCGACACTGAGTCGGCAAACAATTTAGCATCACAAATCGAAAATACACTAAAACCGGAAGACGCCGAAAGTCTCGATTCTAAATTAAGCTCCGATGAAGTGAAGGCAGCGATTTTTAAATTTAAATCAGGCAAGTCCCGGGCGAAGATGGCATTTTAAGTGAATGGTATCAAACATTCTGGTACTTGATAAAAGAAGAATTGGAGAGTGTCATCAATGAAATATTAGATGAATACTTACTATCAGATTCACAATCATGACAAAGGACTACTATCACTCATATATAAAAACGGGGAACGAGAAGACTTAAAGAACTGGCGACCTCTAACACTTCTCAATGTCGACTACAAAATAATTGCCAAATGCTTTTCCATTCGTCTTAAACCAATTCTGCCTTACTTAATCCATCTCGATCAAAAGGGTTATGTAAAGGGACAATATTTAAGTCAAGCGAACCGTTTTATTCAAGATTTGATAGAATACACGGACTCTGAGGATATTGAAGGACTAATAATTTTTCTTGACCAAATTAAATGGCAATGGATACAAATATGTTTGGAAAAGTTTGGATTTGGTAACAAATTTATTAACTGGACCTACATGTTGCTGAAATTCTCAAAAACCGCCATACAAACAAACGGCTTCGTTACTGAGTATTTTAATATTACAAGATCGATAAAACAAGGTTGTCCGGTCGCCCCGATACTGTACATTCTTCAGGCCGAAGCAGTGGCATGCGCAATTCGAAATGACCGAATTATTAAAGGGATTACTTTACCGCCACATGACGGGGTCCATATGGAAGCAAAATTAAATCAATATGTAGATGACACGCAATTGTTCATTAACAATGAAAGCTCGTTGCCTAAATTATTTCAACACTTAAATACCTATGGAAAGGCTTCCGGCGCAAAAATAAATAAACAAAAAACAACGGGTCTATTTATTGGAAGGAATAAAAACAAAAATCCAACATTCCACGAGATAAGTTGGACAAAAACATATGTTAAAACACTAGGAGTCTGCCATGGTTATAATATTGATAACGATGCGATCTGGCTAGATAAAATTAACAAAATAAAAAACTGTATACAGGTTTGGAAATCCAGAGATCTAACTCTTCAAGGGAAAATACTCATCCTTAAAACATTTGCTCTGTCAACGATAAATTTCGAGATAGAAACGAGGGGAATCCCAAAAAAAATTGCAAATATTTTACAAAAAACGTTTTTGGATTTTGTTTGGAATGGGAAAAAACCACTTGTCGCTAAAACTACAATATACAAAAATAAAAGTCAAGGAGGTCTCGACTTGATAGACATCGAAAATGTTATATTAAGCATGCAAATCAAAACTATATATAGCATTACAAATTCTGACTTAGATAACTGGAATGCAATAGGGAAACATTATCTCCTACAATTAGATTGCGAATACTCGCAAAATAATTTCCTGTGCAACTGCTCTTCTATCGAAGGATTAACAAATCAATTACAATTAACAGAGTTTTATCGGAATGCAATTTCGGCGTGGATATCATTTAGGAAATTCGAAACACCAAATACATTAGATCAAGTTCGCAGTCTTCGACTGTTTGGGAATCATGAAGTCACATTTAATAACAAACCACTATTCTTTAAATCCTTTTTAAAGAGTGATATACACTATCTTAAAGATATTTGGGATGAACAAAGGAACTATTTTATTCAAGAACAAGATCTTTTCCGTAAACTCAAATTCCGGCATAACTGGATATCGGAATGGGCTCAAATTAGGAAAGCAATACCAAGTAAATACCTAAACGCTATGATATCAGGAGAATTCTCTCCAGGAAAGCGGTCACCATTGAATATGGAAAAGATACATGTCTTAAATTATAAAATTAAAATACTATTACCAGGCCAGCTGAAAAATAAACAGATAAAAAAGGTTTTAAATTCAAAAACAGATTCAAAACTAAAAACGGAAATCAACTGGGAGCAAAAATTAGCACTAAATCAAACACAATGGGAAATTGTCTGGATGAATATCCACTATTCTTTTGCATCCAGGAAAGCTAAACAATTTCAATGGAAATTTTTACACAACACAATATTTACAGAGCATAAACTTAACATTATGAATTTATCTAATGGATTATGT
>JAWPHD010014879.1:0-25000 GCA_037043455.1 Cyrtodaria siliqua
CAGTAACATTTTGTTCGAACCCATATTTGAAGTATGCACTTTTTAAAACTTAATACAGTAGTTATGTTAAACACAAGTTCAATAATAGTATTTACAACTCACATACACATTTAAGTTATTATTATGTTGTCTGATTTAACGCTTAACATTTCCTGTTTGGCATTGTCAAGTTTGACGGCACCTTGGCGGACCGCGCTCTTTGAAGATTATTCAATTGGTTCGTGGGTTATTTTGGCCTTTACTTCTTTATGTTTCTACTCGTATGTATGTTTTCTATTATTATACGCATGAGTTTAATTTCTGAATGTCTCAATTGTTTGTGTTTTGCATTCAGTGTCGTATTTTTGTGTGTGAATATATGCCGTTCAGTCTAAAATCAGTCTAAAATCTCTGCATTTTACCAATTCGACTGGTGCTTTATTGTGAGCATATTTGTCAACACTATTCAAAAGGGATTTAATGTTCTTCCAATCAATAGGGTAATTTGCATATGAAGAGCATTATATATATCATCACGTTTATATAGTTTGACTTTTCTGTCTCTGGGCTGAGAAGGTTTACTTTCCCGTTGTAAATTTTGGAAAATGATGACTGGAATCAATAATTGCACTGAACATTAATAATGATATATTGTTCGGGGCGCTTGTTTCAGCCAAAGTATTTTTGGCATTTACGTGAGCAATTTTATAAATACGTACACAAGTTATATATCATTAGAACTGGACTTTTTATTGGTAAATAAAAAAAATACCTTACTTTTCAAAATCGTTTCAGAAATAAATACTCTACTGGTAAAATGTTTTTTGGTGGTGCTTTTCCGTGTAAATTCCTTGTAGCTGTGGCAGTAGAAAATTAAGAAATCTGAAATAACGTCAGTTAGCCCTAATATTTTGCTATACAACTTTCAGGATATCTTAGTTTACATTTACCCAACACATTAAAACCATTTTTGGTTAAAAATCTCTTTTTTCTTTTTATATTTTTCAATTTTTGATGCAGCAGAATTTTGCATTGAAAATGCCCTATCAACAACAATTTTCGCATGTGAAATTTTTATTTCCCAACGGATTTGGAAAAGTAAGTTATGTCCGTTTCACTGATATACATCTTATTTAGATCCTGGTTGAATTTTGTCTTAAAAGCCAGAAAACCTTTGGCTGAAACAAGCGCCCCGAGCAATAGATTCCGGTACATTGATTTATACCTGATACATCAATGTTGATGGCATGCAATTAGTTCATGTTGTTTCATAGACCTAAGTAATGTTATATAAGCCAAACAGCTTAACCTTACATTAAAAATATAATTATAACTGTAGAGTAGAGTAACGTCTTAATGTAGGCTGTAAAATAAAATTCGTCTCCCTAAGAAAATCATGGGACGGAAAATTCGAAAAACAGAATTGTAATCAGTAAATAAACATCAAAAATATTTCGAATCTGTCTTTTCATTCTACCGGTAAACTTGGATATTTGTATATTTTTCAAACTATATTTCTTTTAGAAATAATGTATAGGACAATACATTATATTCGATGTGTTTCTAGATCATTTCTACATTTTGAATTTATATAACGTTTAACATAAACTAGTATTCTTATTATTAGTATTACTATTATTATTAGTATTAATATTATTATTATTAGTATTAATATTATTATTATTATTATTATTATTATTATTATTATTATTGTTGTTACGAAATTACGAAACGTTCGTCAGTTATAAATTATCCTGAAATATTATTTCCACACAAATGTAATAGTGGAAATATGTTCCTTGTAGATGTATAAGGACCTAGTGAATATAAATACGTCTTTCACAAAGTTGGTGACTTTTATTAAACGTTTCTAATAGTTATCTAGCACTGTTCCAAATAATAATGTCAGAGAAAATAATCCAAATATCAAAGTTCTTTTAAGTAAGAATAATTGCTAAAATCTCATAAAGTTACACTTTAAACGTCTCTCTCTCTCTCTCTCTCTCTCTCTCTCTCTCTCTGCTCATTCTAAAGAAATGGACCAATAATTCTGACTGAAAACGCTGACCAAGAACCAAGCACCAATAATAAGAACAAGCCCAAAGAACCCCGAACTGAATAATATAAGCCCTCTATATACTCTTAACATAAGCCATTTAGCTAAGCAAGCTAAGCCATCCAGCCAGCGATGTGCTGAGCCAGCCAATGAACTAAATGACCGCTTTCAACAGCCAGCAAGTAGGTCGCACACCCATCATCATAACACTTAAATGACACGAGCTTGCTGCATGGACAGCCAGCAAATAAGTCGCACTGCCGCAACATCATTCAGCTTAGGTAAACAAGCCAACACACCAGATGACATCAAACTTCCAGCGTGAACAGCCAGCAAATAGGTCGCACAACATCAGCCAATACACCAAATGACATCAGCTTGCAACATCCACGGCCGGACAATCCAAATACCTACATTATCTACCTACACTAAAATATATGCTTTACAGCCTCTACAAGGGATTAAATGAAATCAAAGAAGTATGTGCTTATATAATTTATGTGATCAAACTAAACTACGATATTAAACCATATATATACATTTATATTTAAAACATGTGAGTTAATATAAGATTTTCTAAAATCGTAACACTCTCCCCCACTAGGACTTTCCTTTTTCCTGGAAGCAAAACGAAACAACCTTCACAAATTAGTAGAATCATGGTAGTAATGCTATTAAAATGGATAAATATGGTTAACAAACTTCAAATATGCACAATACATGATCTCTTATAATTGTTGAATACAAAACAATTCTAATTCATGTGTATTGTCATGAGATAATGTTTCCTTAATCAACCCACAAACGTAATCTTGAATGATCAACATAGGAAATGAATGAAAAGTAAATAAATGAAATTCCGTTTTGCACAAGTCTGATAAATAATCCATTCAGGTGATGAAATTTGATCTCACCATATCTCTGATAAGGCGAAATGTGTTGCTAATTTGTGTCCATGTCACACACAGACGTGTTGGTGAACTGTCATCATTTAATTGTTTTGAGTTAGTTTACTATATAAACAAACACAAGAAACAAACTATACTGTACACAAGTTAACATTAAACATTTTGGTGTTTGTGTTTTTCTATTGATGTCTATACATTTAGGAATATTCATAATCTAAAGGCAATTTGTATTTTCTACCAAACATCTTGGAAGGTAGGTCCAACATAATGGGGTTACATCAGCCATAGTGGTTGGTGTCTGGGAAACATTAGACACCCTTACAGTCCACTTCTTGCTGGAACAAACCGAAGGACCTATTTCGTTAATTGGTGCTAGGTGTTTGGGAAACATCAAACACCGCAGCTATTTGCTTCTTGATGGGTCGATGAGACAGGAGTGCTTCGTTTACGAGTTTAATAAAAAATTCAAATTTTGATAAATCCAAATGAATAATTACAGCACAAAATCTTGAGTGTTGAAGAGATACTTAATTTTATCATTCCAAAACACAAGAGAAATGCCACTTTAGCTATTATAACACTGGAAACACATTGAATACATATATTCATACGTGTATGCAGGATAATTGAAATTATTCTAAAAACAATATTGACATATGTCCTATCATATCTACCTATAATTTAACTGCACAGTTTTTGTATACAGACAAACAGATTTTATATCCACGTAAAACACAATTATATCCAAATAAGAATTTCACACATGTTAATCCAAGAAAATAGAATTTATATTCCAAGAAAACACACAAATATAGATGAAATTAACTTGAATACATTCAGGACAATATAAATTTATATTCCGAGACGCAATAAATATGTATAACAAAGGACCGGTGAATATCCATGGAATATGGAATTATTACTTATTAGGCTTGCTGTAGAACTTGCAGTATTACTCTATTCATTTCCGTTAATGAGTCCACAGAGTTGACACCTAAATGGTGAAGGCATAATCTGTTAAATATGGGTCCTGGGCTTTTATACTGGAGGCTGAGCCAGAGATATGAATCATCCCTGGACAATACTGAATTCAGGTCCTAAACTGTCCCCAAATATGGTAAAGTACCAGCATTCCTATTCCAACTTACATAGAGCTTATCTGGATATATCTATTTTTGGTTTAACAAGTTAGTATTATACCAAGTTGACATCTAACACTCAATTTCAAGCCAGTGAGTTTGTCTCTATAACCTAGTACCAAGCCTGAGGTCAATACCCTCTCTGCAGGACTTTTTGTTCCAGTTTCTGTTTTTCTGACTCATTAACAGGTGGTTTTGTTGGGATAGTCACTTGCTGATTCTGTAATGTAAGCACGCATTGCGGAAAAGTATTGCACAAGAATGGTTTTATTCGGTCATGATGATTGATTTTAGACATTGTTTTACCAGAACCTTTTATTTCGAATAAAATATCACTGATTTTCCTTGTAATAACATATGGTCCCTTCCTTATTTCTGATTTTAATTTAGGACTCTTTCCCACTATTATTGTAGTGTATAAACAATAAAAACATCACCTACTGCATAATTATGATTGATCATAGTCACGTTTTTGTCTTACAGAGTTTTCCTTCAAATTTGCTCGAACAAAACTATAGATTGTTGACGTCTTGTCTTGCAAATTCACAGCATAATCAGTGTGTGTTTTTAATTGAGACTGGAAATTTGCTGGTAATCCACACAGGAAATTAACGGGCAAATTGACTTCTCTCCCAAACATTAGCATATTAGGTGTATACTGGGTACTCTCATGTCCTGTATGCTGCTGTCAACAGAGGTAGATATACATCCAAATTAGTCTGCTCTTTGTTAAATTGTTATCATATTTAACAGTGACTGGTTAAAGCGTTCAACAATAATAATAATAATAATAATAATAATAAAGACTTTATTTAACGAGAGAATTCATTTGAAAATAGTCAATCTACCATGAGGCCCTCGACAATACAATATATACAATATTTACAAGTAAAAATGCATTTAAAGTGGTATATTCAGTAAATGGAAATATGTTTAAATAGAACTGCAAGACTTAGTCATTTACTAATATATCGGATGGTGAATCCACTGTAAATACAGTATTTTGAATTGATTTACAGATTGGGCATTTTGTATATGGTGGGGAAGAGAGTTCCACACTTTAGAGCCTGAATAAGCAAATGACTTTCTGAATAACTCACTATTGGGTCTGGTGGAATATAGCTGTAGATTTGATGATGATCTTAAATTCCGCATATGGACATTTGAAGTTAGAGAAAATGCGTCTTTAAGATAAACAGGGGTCTGATCATTAACTGTTTTAAACATAAATTTTTTTTTTATGAAATATAAGTCTTTGAGGAAATGTCATCCAACTGAGTTCGGTAAAAAGTTCAACGGAAGGAGTTTCGAAATCTTTATCTAGGATAAGTCGTGCAGCTCTGTTTTGGAACCTTACAAGTTTATCTTCGAGAGAAGTATTACAATTTCCCCATATCACACAACAGTAATCAAGATGGGGTAAGATATAAGAATTACATTTTTTTCAGAACTTTATCAATTTGGGTATTCCAAGAGAGGGTATTGTCAATTGTAACACCGAGTATATTTTCTTAGTAACTACAATTAATAGTTTCATCTTTGAACTGAATAGAAGGGGCATTATCATAAATATGATGTATTTTGTTCTTAGATGAGAGATACAATTTTTTTGTTTTTGATGCATTGATAGACATGAGGTTAGTATCGCACCAGGCGTTGTCGTTGATAAGGTCATTATTGAGTGAATTTGCAGCGTCAACAAGAGATGAATTTGAAGTTGAAAGCGTTGTATCGTCTGCAAAAATATCCATGACTGTGTTTTCCATAGATAATGGCAGGTCATTGATGTAGATTAAAAATAATAAGGGACCTAATACAAATCCTTGGGGTACACCCGATACAATGGGTGAAGATTCTGAAGTTATACCAGAAACCTGAACTTGTTGGTGTCTGTTATTCAGATATGATGAAAACCAGGAAAGTGCAGAACTATCTATTTTGTAAATTTTTAACTTTTGCAGCAATATAGTATGATCTACTAAATCAAGCGCCTTTGATATATCAAGAAATATAGTACCAATAATTTCATTGTTGTCAATGGCTGCAATCCAGTCATCTAATATTCGTATAAGGGCAGTTTGACACAAGTGATTTGCCCTAAAGCCAGATTGTCGTGAATAAAACCTATTTTCTTCAAGTTGCCGTCTCAAATTATACTAACATGACGTTCAAATATTAAAGAAATAACAGGAAGTATTGATATTGGCCTATAATTGGCCTTGTCGTTTTTAGGACCCGTTTTATGCACTGGGATTACTTTTGCTCTTTTGAATAATTGTGGGTAGATAGTAGTGAGTATACTGGTGTTAAAAATTTTCGTAAGAATGGGGGCGATTACAGTAGCAGACATTTTCAAAAATATGGCACTCATTTCGTCGGAACCGGTAGATTTGGTAGTATCAAGAGATTTATGTTAACTTTCAACAAAGGACAGAGGTACCAGTGGAATATTAAATTTCGGAGACTTTCGCATTTTGCCATCGATGAGATTTTCTAGTGGGACATTCGTGTAATTTGTGACGGACGCGTTATTTGCTTGATACTTTCCATAAGTTCAACCATTCCATTAGACGAGGCCCTGTATGGGGTACACCTGGTTAAAGCGTTCAACCATTCCATTAGACGAGGCCCTGTATGGGGTACACCTGGTTTGGTTAACTTCTAGCAAAATACACACTTGTTAAAAAGATCCAGCTGATAATTTCTTCCTTGATCAGAATGTAAATATAATGGTAATCCGTATCTCGAAAAGAATTCAAACACTATTTTATTTGCAACGGTTTCTGCCTTTTGGTCAGGAATGGAATATGCCTCCACATATTTTGTGAAATAATCCATTACAACAAGTACATGTTTTTTGTTAGAGGGTTCTGAAACTGGAAAAGGGCCCAATAACTAAATAACAAGCCCAAAGAACCCCGAACTGAAGAATATAATCCCTCTATATACTCTTAACATAAGCGATTTAGCTAAGCAAGCTAAGCCATCCAGACAGCGATGTGCTGAGCCAGCCAATGAACTAAATAACCGCTTTCAACAACCAGCAAGTAGGTCGAACACCCATCATCCTAACACTTAAATGACATGAGCTTGCTGCATGGACAGCCAGCAAGTAGGTCTCACAGCCCCAACATCATTCAGCTTAGTTAAACAAGCCAACACACCAGATGCCATCAAACTTGCTGCGTGAACAGCCAGTCTTATTGTCCCATCTGCATGTCACTGCCAGCGTTTTAAACTGTGTTATGAATGAGACATAGGACGATTTCCCATCGTTCCCATCGTACAACACAGGTTGAAGAAGCGGCACAGAATAATGATCACGGACATGTTGATCTTGCTGAATGCCAGCTGAAGGCGGAGCATGACGAACAGATGATTGAATAGGTGACTGAATAGGTGTTAGCAAACACGCCAACTTGATCATTTCTTATTTCAGGTTGTAACACTGTTGGATTGTTCATATTGGCATATTCACTATTTCTTCTCAGATTTTGCAGTTCATTTCTCATTTCTAATGCTGCCACTTGTCGCTCATGCTGTTCTTTTGAAAATATACAACCATCACTTCCCTCTCTTGGGCAAATTCCTCCATTTTATCTTGCAAAAGTATTTATAAATTGTGTTTTTCACTTTGTGCGTTTCTAATAGCTGTTTCATGATCAGTCCTTTCATTTCGCCGTTTGATGATTTCTAATCTCAAGTTCTGAAGTTCATCTTTTGAAATTTGTAAATCACTTCTTAATTCATTTATTTCAGATGCATTGGAACCATTTTTCTAAGTCCATATTTTTGTCCATGTTTCTTTTTGGTCCCTTGATTTTATGCGTTTACTCGAATTTTAACACTTCACTTTCATCTCCACTCAAAGCTGCCTTTAATTTGCAGTTTTCACTTATTAAGTCGTTAATTGTTTTCTCTATTTTTGAAACATAGTCCTTCAATGTGACAAATTATCTATTTGAATGTTCAAGTGCTGCAATAAGTTCTCATTTTCTTCTACAAGTTGAAACAGAGTTTTCTGTAAATCTTCTAATTCACTTTTTCCTGACATATCCTCAAAGATGTGTTAAAATCTGAAATCCCGACGCTGCCACCAGTGTTACGAAATTATACTGAAATATTATTTATATTATTTAAGCAAAAATGTAATAATGGAAATATGTTCCTTATAGATGTAAATATAAATGTCTTTCACAAAGTTGATGATTTTTATTAAACGTTTCTAATAGTTATCTAGCACTGTTCCAAAAAATATGTCAGAGACAATTATCCAAATATCAAAGTTCTTTTAAGTAAGAATAATTGCTAAAATCTCATAAAGTTTAATACACTTTAAAAGTCTCTCTCTCTCTCTCTAAAACTCTGCTCATTCTAAAGAAATTTTCTTCAATAATTTTGACTGAAAACGCTGACCAAGAACCAAGAATAAGAACAAGCCCAAAGAACCCCGACCTGACGAATATTAGCCCTTTTTATACTCTTAAAATAAGCCATTTAGCTAAGCGAGCTAAGTCGTCCAGACAGCGAGCTGCTGAGCCAGCCAATGAACTAAATGACCGCTTTCAACAGCCAGCAAGTAGGTCGCACACCCATCATCCTAACACTTAAATGACATGAGCTTGATGCATGGACAGCCATCAAGTAGGTCGCACTGCCCCAACATCATTCAGCTTAGGTAAATAAGCCAACACACCAGATGACATCAAACTTGCTGCTTGAACAGCCAGCAAGTAGGTCGCACAGCATCAGCCAATACATCAAATGACATCAGCTTGCAACATCAACAGCCATTCATCACCCAATGCTAATCTTGCAGGACAATCCTAACACCTACATTATCTACCTACACTAAAATATATGCTTTACAGCCGCTACAACGGATTAAATGAAATCAAATAAGATCAAATAAGTATGTGCTTATATAATATATGTGATCAAACTAAACAACGATATTAAACCATATACATTTACATTTAAAACATGTGAGTTAATATAAGATTATCTAAAATCGTAACATTATTATTATTATTATTATTATTATTATTATTATTATTATTATTATTATATGAACAATGCTGTAATGAGAGTTTGCCTAGTAATTTTTTTTTTCACTGATACTTAAAACATAACATAGTTTTCATCAGTTATTTATTGCAATCGTGAAAGCTCGGCCAATCCCGTCATTCTTCGGGATCCCGCCTCGTGTGTATCATGGCGCTTCGGTATGTTCAAAATCTTGACATTCTGTTAGCCGGAAGGCAACGGCACAGAAAATAGTGCACTGTTACTAAGCTGTTGCTACATAAACAATATGGCCGCTTGCCACACGTGTTGATGTATGATTTGCGTTGCATGTTTGTTATTTACAATACAGATGAAGGTTTTATCACTGCTTTCACGTAAATAAACTATAGATGGAGTAATCGGCTAAATGACATTGCAAAATGTTGAAGACAACTTTGATTTTAAATGCAAATTCGATTTGGCGGGAATCTGACGCGCGTCACGCTAGTATGACGTAACCAATATGGAAACCTGCGTATTACACATTTGAGGTTGACCATCACTAATTACATGTAAGCCTCCGAGGTGTAGAAGCCTCCGAGGTGTAGTCGAATGTAGTTCCTATAATAAAAAGTAATCCCTCTTTTTTTGATGAAAACGGGCATTATAAGTAGGGGAAAACTGCCCATTCCTATTCGATTTTGTGGTTGTATGTATAAGAAGCGTATTAATAAGTTTTACTGGATCACTGATAAACATTTTCGAAATTTCGACTCTATGCTTACACTATGTGAGCAATGAAAACAGTCAGTCAATGAAAACAGCTGTACCCTTGACCTGTTTAGTAAACAAACAAGAACTTTCTTACATGTCTTGTGACCCCACCTTTTCTGGCGATTTTTCAAGTGGAAAATTAGTTTTCTATATGAACATTACACTGCTGCATTATCCATACTTCAGTTGAATTTGCAGCAAATCATTAATATGTGACACTTTAACATTGGTGTATATGGGGAAAATAATTAGTGATATCATACCTTGAGTCATGCTGCGAAGCAGTGTACGAGATGTTGCGAATGTTATTTATTGGTGACGAGTGACTGTTTTGACCTCATTAGAGGAAGTGACGTCACAGAACAGTTTATTACTGAACCGGTCAGTGATAAACAAGAGCTTCTAGGCTGCACACCGTGTATACGTTTCTGGCCTTTTCATGTAAACGTAATGTGCTATCGTCCCTTTAATAAGAAAACGAAACGCTCTAACAAGGGTATAGCTGGGTTCTTATGATATGACTTAAAGGTTGTTAAAAGCGACGTTCAACCCCAGTCATACTAGCCTCGCTTACCCGGCCGGCTTCTGATTTCTTCGTTACGCTATGCTACACGGATCCAGAACCAAGTAAGACATATGCATGATACGGTCTAGCTGGCCGAGACTACAGTCATACGTACGTATATATATATATATATATAAATTCTGGGTGTTTGATGTATCATACAGAGGTGTTACAGAGTGTTGATGTTATGTTGCCACAACATCTCACATAATTATAAAATATGAAAAAAGTGAACGAAAACGTAGGAAACTGTCATTTATAATTCAAACGTGCGCAAACAGTAAGTATACATCCGCCCTCAGTAGAGTGAAGTACAACACATCTCCCCGGGGAGTATTATTATTATTTTCATTTAAATCAACAGAAGTCAAGTCAGGTGTTTTTGACATGTTTGATATCTTAAAAGCCTTGCCGAAGAACGATCCGTTTATGTAACAACATACCCTGCTTCCGTCACTTAATATGCAAATGTTTTTCCTCATGTTATAGCAATCATGGCGTTTTCATGAGCTCGCACACAGTGGCGTTGTGAACAATATCATAAATATGCAGCTTGTATTATTAGATTGTAGATTGAAGGATGGCATCTAACGGGTGGTCATATAATCAGAGGTTAATGGTGTTAATGCACAACCACCGCCCGCTCATAGCCTTCGAAGATTTTTTTATTGTGTGCCTCCGTGGTCGAGGGGTTAACGACGTTTTATTGTAAACCTTCTCGCCTATCACCACTGCGGTTTCTGATTGTCAATGAAAAAGTGTCGATTCTTACGAATGGCGGGAGGTATACAGTACTGGTTCTACCCAGAAAAAGGGGTTGGTCTGCCTCTACCACAAAATATCGACCGTCATATATGGCATAACGTGTGCAAAATATGACGTAAAACACCATTCAAACAAACAAATGTTTATATAAAAACAAGCAGTACATATATTTAAAATTAAACAATGAATATTGAGTTCAACATGCTGCGAGGATAAAGTATACTAGGTCGTTCTTTCGCGTATACATATTTGTAAAGTTAAAAAGATCATTAAACAGTATATACAAAAATGCTTTAGTTGCATCTAATCAAGGATTAATGGTATTAAGGCACAACCACGGCCCGCTTCTAGCCTTTTCGATGGTTTTCAACTTTGTAAATATTTTATATAAAAACAAGTAGTACATGTATTAAAATTAAACAAAGAATATGGAGTTCAGGCTAAAGGATACTAGGTGTTTATATATAGGTGCATGTATATATGTTTAGTTTATGAAGAACATTTAAACATTATGCAAAGTTTAGGAAGATAATTTAAACAGGAAAATCCTTTAAACGCTATTTAAAATATTGCCACTTTAAAACAAACTCTAATCAACACCTGATAATACGTGCTCCCATTTTTTTGAAAATAGCACTTACCACATTGTTTATTTATACTGATATAAAACTGGAAATGCAATCAAGCCGCGAAAAAGAAAGTTTCTGGTTTATTTTACACTTCATTGATAGACGTCTTCATCCCTTTTCTATGACTTTAGTAAACCCTGAAAACTAATTAACGTCGATTGCCTAAAAATACATTACAATAAAACATGTGATATACGTATTTAAAATATGTCCATTTCAATGAAGATTTGCGTAAAATGGGCTATAAATTAATTTAAAAGCAAACGACAGGAAATGTATAAATTTTGTTACAGATACTTCCGCATGATCGAGCTATCAAATAAACAATTTAGTCAGTGTCAAAGTCTTGTTGAATCAATTGATATAGCAGAAGTGTTTGTTCCAGGTTCGGCAGGGGGCTGTTGAATATCACCGTTGGTGGCGCTGTCAGGCAGATCGCAGAACATTGTTACTTAGAAGCTTAATGCATCCTGTGTGTTGTTTTTAAAAGATCCAGAAGATGATTTTTAAAAACATTTTTTAACTATTAAAAAGCTAAAATAGTTTAACGTAACTTAGGTTAGTTCTGACGCCTCCGAACTGTAAGGGACTTTCGTAGTTTCTGTCCCATTACGTAGTCCCGCTTTAATTCCATTAAGCGATGGGAATGGTTATATTAGCAGGTTTTTATGACGGATATTGCGACAAAATATCACATGTTTAAAAACATTTGCTACCCCCAGCCAACCCCGTTTTCGCTTCTATGAGAAGGTGATGGGTGGGGTATGAACGTTAATACTCGGACCATCTAATGCATTTCAAAGCAATGTTTTAGTATATACGTGTACGCCTTTAATTGTATGAATTATACTTTAATTAATACCTTTACTATGTTATGAAGTACTTTTTCCGATGTCATACGCACAAAGTCTCTGGTCAACGTTATAGTAAAATAACCACATGACTAAAAGCACAAATGTCACGCAATATATAGGCTAAAATATGACATTGCTGATCTCATTACGTTAAATATATTATTTCAATTTGTATTGTAACTAAACAAGTTCAACTTTACAATAGTTCCTGCGTAGAGCGTGTTACTACTTTTTAAACAAAGCAAATGGCTCAGAATTTCAAAATACCAGCAACATTTATATAAATTATTCGTGAAGATTTACTACCTGTATTCTTCAACAGTCACTTAATCATGAAGAGCATCTATAAGCACATCGTCGGATACCCCCGGGTGATTCGTTCCGTTACTCTCCACTATCACCCGTGGGACATTACGCCTGATTTCGGTCGTAATCAGTGTAGAACAATGCAGCGATTTGATTGGTTTACCCACGTTTTCATCGTAATTGGATATCCAATGGGAGAGCTCGTTCTGTTCTATTCTATTCTTCTAAAACGACCGAAATCAGGCATAATGTCCCACGGGTGATAGTGGAGAGTAACGGAACGAATCGCACGGGGGTATCCGACGATGCTATAAGCAGAACATATGAAATCAATAGTACATGTATAGGATAGAGGCTATGAAGAGAAATCTTCACCATTAGGAGATCGAAAAGGAGGGAGCGCAGCGACCGACCGCGGCTTCTTAATGGTGAAGATTTCTCTTCATAGACTCTATCCGGCTTAGTGTTTACCAGTTTTATCGATATTCTCTATATAGATCCCGCTCTTCACGGCGAAGACAACGTGTAGTAAAATCGTCATGATTAAATCTGAGAAAATTGATTGGTTGAAAAAGTAGGGTAATACTAAATTTGGATAAACACTAAGTCCGATAGAGGCTAGCGTATGTAGAGAAATCCTTATAATCTTATAAGCATATACGTAGGAGGTAAACATGAGTTCTGCTACAAGAAACATTGCGCTTAGAGCTGGTGACATCGGTACCATCAAATAGTTATGCAGCGGACGGCCCTGACACCGACTTATTTGTCAAAACAAAACAGTAAGCCGTTGTTGAAGTGCCACGTAAAAATAGTGAAAATACAACTGGTCACAAACAGAAGTTGTACAAAAATTAGGCCAAATACAATTATATGTGCGCTAATATGACATGCTAACACAAATAGGATAGCTAGGTAGGGAAAACATTTTATTTTCTAAAAATATTTTATTTTATATGTTGCCTTTTTTTCACTCCATAATTTTAAAACCTAATAAACTAATTTAAATATATATATATTAGTCGATATCATGTACAAAACTGATAGAAAACAAAATTAAATCTAAAAAATGTTTAGGGTCGGCCCTTAAAAATGGGGTCCGTCGGAAAACCGGAACCACATATTTACTTTTATCTGGCCTTATATACTACTTGGTTTAAACATATTTTATTTCAAAGATAATGCATTATACAATTGTTACATACAATAGGTAAATGGATTGGAACGAAAGCAAAATGCTTATAGAGATCCTCTCCAATACTACTTGACTTTGGAACAATGCCTCTTTATAGCAAGATGTAATACTAAGTGCAACATGGAAATATACAAATGTATATGTCAATTTGCAACAGTTGTATCACTTACAACTATATGCTCAGACACTTGCGTCTTGGTAATTTTAATATTTGCAATTAAGGCCTACTAAGTATGTAAGTTCTATACCTTAATGTTCGTGCATCCATACCGGATGTGTCGAACCCTTAAAACGGTTTCGCGTTTCAACTGCATTTACCGTTATAATGACAACTTGTTTAATTTATCGAGTGCAGCTTCTGGTTAAATTATGATATGTGCCTTTAAATCAAATGCATTTCGTGAAGCTCATTAGTGAAGACATTAGGTTTATGTATACATTTGCATATTGTGCGTAACGAAACTCTTCACTTCCTCTACTCGCTGACAGAACAAGCGTCTAAGTGATCACTTGATTCGATTTATATTTACAATGCTCGTGTGCCAGTCATTCATTTCATTGAGCGTAGATTTTTTTGAAAGTTTTCGAATCGAACATCTGTTCCTATCAGTTAAACACCGTGTATCAGAATCGTTGCGGAAATCCTCATAATTTATGATACAGAACTACAGATACAAATGAACTACGTGCATGTATATTTTGATTTATGGTACTATGAATTGGAAATCGTAGGAATGACTGAAACTGTTTTTTTTACATAATGAAGTATAACTATATGAAAGGCTATAAGCACGTTAGCATTTTCCAGATGATAAAGTATTTTGCATACAACGGTTTATTAATTATAATTTGCAATCGTAGATAAAAGACGTTTTCTAAATTTGATTCCAACTTAAAGTACACGTGTGTTTTGAGATACTTTTAACACCTCCGGAAGTCAAGTATGATGTATTTTAAATGCATTGTTGTTAATAAAACATCTGTATATAACACATATATCATAATTATGATAAAAGTATAGAAAATGACATAAAATGCGCTGAATTTAACTCTGTATGCTCATTTTAAATAACATCAAGCACAAACAGATTAGAAATAACTGATATTTAAGTGAGTTATTAAACACATATTCAATCGTATTCGAAAAGCATTATAAATACATACATATCAATTATTTATCTCTCATAACACTTGTGATAATACCAGGCGGGCCATAGTTCACACTTTCTATAAATCAATTAACGAAGTTCGTTCTCAAACATTACTACATTTCCAGGACATTCGTTAACACACCATGTTACTTATTCCGCTGATAACGTGTTATCAATATGAGTTAAAACTTGTAACTAAATCACAGAAAATGATAAGAAAAAACCTGTATCCCACTAAATGTTTTGATAAAACGATTAGTATCGGGTTGTTTATGCATACATTTTACTTTATGGGGAAATACAAGGAGCGGAATAGCTATTTACTGATAGTTTTGATAGATTTATAAATAACGTCAAAGAAAACGCGATAAAGTTTTAAGGTGCAATATGTTAGTGTCAATACATAAATACCATAATTACACCTCGTTAAATTGTTGTTGAACACAAATTGAGACACGATGCATGCCATCTACATACGGTCTAGATAAGATTGACATAGAAACCCTTTCAGCAGAAGACATAAGGGTATTGTATATACAGCATGCACGTGGTATCTCGTGCGATTATTTTTGTTGTACTGTATTTATATTTGTTTTATTCGTTATCAAATAAACACTCTGACCATCAACAGTTTGAATTATATATGTGTACATATTATAGCATTAATTTATAGTCTCGATTAAAATATGTGTGTTTGTGAGAAGTTATGATTATGTTATTGAAACACCGTATGTGACGGCGCTTTTTGTCCGCACTGCGCTTTTTGTCTGCAAAAACTGACGCCTTTTGTCCGATTTTGTGCGGACATAGAGCGCCATACGGATAAAAAGCGCCACTTTTAAAGAAGAATTGCGATTTTTCCATTGACCTTTTTTAGCATCATTCGACCCGGGAGTACTTTCTGACTGGTCTGACACCTATAGCAATGTGGCATCCGATCACATCGTACTTAAGTCAAATCGTACTAAAATTCAAATCGCTATCATTTTAATCAACCCGTTTTTCATCCGGATATTTTGAATTAAGTCAATTTAAGGTAAATGAAAACACTAGATCAGTGGGTTTTATTTCGGAGAATTATGGTTAATGAAAACATATGTCATGTGCTTGTTCACTGAAAATTATGGTTAATGAACACATATATCAATGTGTTTGCTAACGAAAAGTAATGGCTAATAAAATACTGTATATGCATGTTACGGAAAGTTATGGTAAATTAATCAATATACAAAATGATTGTTTAAGGAATAATTGTGTTACACAACAATAGTAGATATCCTCGTAACCAAACGAATGGGGTTGAACTTATGGTTATTGAAACACTCTATCCATGTCACCAAGAAGATGGGATTGTTTACATTAAGTATTTTACATCACTTTATCACACAACTTGCGGTGTGAGAGTGTAATAAAGTCATGATATATTTATCATATAACACTAGTGTAATAAATATGCAAACCTCCAGTTCGGTGTGCATGGGAAATGCCTCGTCGATTTCCGTTACCGTTTAAACCGGAATCACGGAAATCGACGAGGTACGTTCATTGTTCGGTGTCATACGGAGAAGACCGAGTCATCATACGATATCATCATACAAACATTCGACCTCCTCTTACGACAACATTGTATGAAGGCAGCTACAAGAATCAAATGTTCAGTTATGAGGCCATTGGGAAGGGCCGTAACTAATGTTGTTAGAACATGTGGCCCAACCCTTTTGCATATTATATGGCAATAAAATATGTTTAAATCTATAGCAATGTCGATGTTTACGGCAGGCTTTGGTTAATGAAACACTATATCAATGTCGATGTGAGAGTGTAATAAAGTCATGACGTTATGGTTAATAAAACACTATAGCAATGTCGATGTTTACGGCAGGTTACGGTTAATGAAACACTATATCAATGTCGATGTTTACGGGAGGTTATGGTTAATAAAACACTATATCAATGTCGATGTTTACGGCAGGTTACGGTTAATGAAACACTATATCAATGTCGATGTTTACGGGAGGTTATGGTTAATGAAACACTATATCAATGTCGATGTTTACGGCAGGTTACGGTTAATGAAACACTATATCAATGTCGATGTTTACGGCAGGTTACGGTTAATAAAACACTATATCAATGTCGATGTTTACGGCAGGTTACGGTTAATAAAACACTATATCAATGTCGATGTTTACGGCAGGTTACGGTTAATAAAACACTACATCAATGTCGATGTTTACGGCAGGTTACGGTTAATAAAACACTATATCAATGTCGATGTTTACGGGAGGTTATGGTTAATGAAACACTATATCAATGTCGATGTTTACGGCAGGTTACGGTTAATGAAACACTATATCAATGTCGATGTTTACGGGAGGTTATGGTTAATAAAACACTATATCAATGTCGATGTTTACGGCAGGTTACGGTTAATGAAACACTATATCAATGTCGATGTTTACGGGAGGTTATGGTTAATAAAACACTATATCAATGTCGATGTTTACGGCAGGTTACGGTTAATGAAACACTATATCAATGTCGATGTTTACGGGAGGTTATGGTTAATGAAACACTATATCAATGTGGATGTTTACGGCAGGTTACTGTTAATGAAACACTATATCAATGTCGATGTTTACGGGAGGTTATGGTTAATAAAACACTATATCAATGTCGATGTTTACGGGAGGTTATGGTTAATGAAACACTATATCAATGTGGATGTTTACGGCAGGTTATGGTTAATGAAACACTATATCAATGTCGATGTTTACGGCAGGTTACGGTTAATGAAACACTATATCAATGTCGATGTTTACGGGAGGTTATGGTTAATAAAACACTATATCAATGTCGATGTTTACGGGAGGTTATGGTTAATGAAACACTATATCAATGTCGATGTTTACGGCAGGTTACGGTTAATGAAACACTATATCAATGTCGATGTTTACGGGAGGTTATGGTTAATGAAACACGAAATCAATGTCGATGTTTACGGCAGGTTACGGTTAATGAAACACTATATCAATGTCGATGTTTACGGGGGGTTATGGTTAATAAAACACTATATCAATGTCGATGTTTACGGGGATTATGGTTAATGAAACACTGTATCAATGTCTATGTTTACGAGAGGTTTTGGTTAATGAAACACTATATCAATGTCGATGCTTACGGGGGGTTATGGTTAATAAAACACTATATCAATGTCGATGTTTACGGGGGGTTATGGTTAATGAAACACTGTATCAATGTCTATGTTTACGAGAGGTTTTGGTTAATGAAACACTATAGCAATGTCGATGTTTACGGGGGGTTATGGTTAATGAAACACTTTATCAATGTCGATGTTTACGGGGGTTATGGTTAATGAAACACTATATCAATTTCGATGTTTACTGGAGGTTTTGTTGAATGAAACGTTATATCAATGTCGATGTTTACAGGAGGTTATGGTTAATGAAACACTATATCAATGTCGATGTTTACGGCAGGTTACGGTTAATGAAACACTATATTCTTGTCGATGTTAACGGGAAGTTATGGTTAATGAAGCACTATATTCTTGTCGATGTTAACGGGAAGTTACGGTTAATGAAACGCTATATCAATGTCGATGTTTATAGGAGGTTTTGGTTAATGAAACACTATAGCAATGTTGATGTTTACGGGAGGTTATGGTTAATGAAACACTATATCAATGTCGATGTTTACGGCAGGTTACGGTTAATGAAACACTATATCAATGTCGATGTTTACGGCAGGTTACGGTTAATGAAACACTATATCAATGTGGATGTTTACGGGAGGTTACGGTTAATAAAACACTATATCAATGTGGATGTTTACGGGAGGTTATGGTTAATGAAACACTATATCAATGTTGATGTTTACGGCAGGTTACGGTTAATGAAACACTATATCAATGTCGATGTTTACGGGAGGTTATGGTTAATGAAACACTATATCAATGTCGATGTTTACGGCAGGTTACGGTTAATGAAACACTATATCAATGTCGATGTTTACGGGAGGTTATGGTTAATAAAACACTATATCAATGTCGATGTTTACGGGAGGTTATGGTTAATGAAACACTATATCAATGTCGATGTTTACGGCAGGTTACGGTTAATGAAACACTATATCAATGTCGATGTTTACGGGAGGTTATGGTTAATGAAACACGAAATCAATGTCGATGTTTACGGCAGGTTACGGTTAATGAAAAACTATATCAATGTCGATGTTTACGGGGGGTTATGGTTAATAAAACACTATATCAATGTCGATGTTTACGGGGATTATGGTTAATGAAACACTGTATCAATGTCTATGTTTACGAGAGGTTTTGGTTAATGAAACACTATATCAATGTCGATGCTTACGGGGGGTTATGGTTAATAAAACACTATATCAATGTCGATGTTTACGGGGGGTTATGGTTAATGAAACACTGTATCAATGTCTATTTTTACGAGAGGTTTTGGTTAATGAAACACTATAGCAATGTCGATGTTTACGGGGGGTTATGGTTAATGAAACACTTTATCAATGTCGATGTTTACGGGGGCTATGGTTAATGAAACACTATATCAATTTCGATGTTTACTGGAGGTTTTGTTGAATGAAACGTTATATCAATGTCGATGTTTACAGGAGGTTAGGGTTAATGAAACACTATATCAATGTCGATGTTTACGGCAGGTTACGGTTAATGAAACACTATATTCTTGTCGATGTTAACGGGAAGTTATGGTTAATGAAGCACTATATTCTTGTCGATGTTAACGGGAAGTTACGGTTAATGAAACGCTATATCAATGTCGATGTTTATAGGAGGTTTTGGTTAATGAAACACTATAGCAATGTTGATGTTTGTGGGAGGTTATGGTTAATTAAACAATATATCAATGTCGATGTTTACGGGAGGTTATGGTTAATGAAACAGTATACCGATGTCGATGTTTAAGGGAGGTTTTGGTGAATGAAACAATATAGCAATGTCGATATTTACGGGAGGTTATGGTTAATGAAACACTATATCAATGTCGATGTTTACGAGAGGTTTTTGTTAATGAAACACTATATCCATGTCGATGTTACAGGAGGTTATGGTTAATGAAACACTATAGCCATGTCGACGTTTACAGGAGGTTATAGTTAATGAAACACTATAGCAATACTGATGTTTACGGGAGGTTATGGTTAATGAAACACTATATCAATGTCGATGTTTACGGCAGGTTACGGTTAATGAAACACTATATCAATGTCGATGTTTACGGCAGGTTACGGTTAATGAAACACTATATCAATGTGGATGTTTACGGGAGGTTACGGTTAATAAAACACTATATCAATGTGGATGTTTACGGGAGGTTATGGTTAATGAAACACTATATCAATGTCGATGTTTACGGGAGGTTACGGTTAATGAAACACTATATCAATGTGGATGTTTACGGGAGGTTATGGTTAATGAAACACTATATCAATGTCGATGTTTACGGGAGGTTACGGTTAATGAAACACTATATCAATGTCGATGTTTACGGGAGGTTATGGTTAATGAAACACTATATCAATGTCGATGTTTACGGCAGGTTACGGTTAATGAAACACTATATCAATGTCGATGTTTACGGGAGGTTATGGTTAATAAAACACTATATCAATGTCGATGTTTACGGGAGGTTATGGTTAATGAAACACTATACCAATGTCGATGTTTACGGCAGGTTACGGTTAATGAAACACTATATCAATGTCGATGTTTACGGGAGGTTATGGTTAATGAAACACGAAATCAATGTCGATGTTTACGGCAGGTTACGGTTAATGAAAAACTATATCAATGTCGATGTTTACGGGGGGTTATGGTTAATAAAACACTATATCAATGTCGATGTTTACGGGGATTATGGTTAATGAAACACTGTATCAATGTCTATGTTTACGAGAGGTTTTGGTTAATGAAACACTATATCAATGTCGATGCTTACGGGGGGTTATAGTTAATAAAACACTATATCAATGTCGATGTTTACGGGGGGTTTTGGTTAATGAAACACTGTATCAATGTCTATGTTTACGAGAGGTTTTGGTTAATGAAACACTATAGCAATGTCGATGTTTACGGGGGGTTATGGTTAATGAAACACTTTATCAATGTCGATGTTTACGGGGTTATGGTTAATGAAACACTATATCAATTTCGATGTTTACTGGAGGTTTTGTTGAATGAAACGTTATATCAATGTCGATGTTTACAGGAGGTTAGGGTTAATGAAACACTATATCAATGTCGATGTTTACGGCAGGTTACGGTTAATGAAACACTATATTCTTGTCGATGTTAACGGGAAGTTATGGTTAATGAAGCACTATATTCTTGTCGATGTTAACGGGATGTTACGGTTAATGAAACGCTATATCAATGTCGATGTTTATAGGAGGTTTTGGTTAATGAAACACTATAGCAATGTTGATGTTTACGGGAGGTTATGGTTAATTAAACAATATATCAATGTCGATGTTTACGGGAGGTTATGGTTAATGAAACAGTATACCGATGTCGATGTTTACGGGAGGTTTTGGTGAATGAAACAATATAGCAATGTCGATATTTACGGGAGGTTATGGTTAATGAAACACTATATCAATGTCGATGTTTACGAGAGGTTTTTGTTAATGAAACACTATAGCCATGTCGATGTTACAGGAGGTTATGGTTAATGAAACACTGTAGCCATGTCGACGTTTACAGGAGGTTATGGTTAATGAAACACTATAGCCATGTCGATGTTTACAGGAGGTTATGGTTAATGAAACACTATAGCAATGTCGATGTTTGCGGGAAGTTATTGTTATTGAAACACTATAGCAATGTCGATGTTTACGGGAGGTTATGGTTAATGAAACACTATATCAATGTCGGTTGTATGCGAGAGGTCATGGTTAATGAAACATAATCTAGCTCAACGGACACAGGCATAAGCAAGTTTTAAATGTCTAAATACATGTGTAAAGTAAACAGACAATCTGTCAATAACTCGATATTCATCACACATCCTGAATATGAATCCTAGCAGTCTGTACTAGTATTTTATCAGCTCGGCATGTATCAATGCGTTGATTGCATTTGTTGATATCTGCTCTATCTATCTTGGGGTTGTGGTGTGGATGTGATGAAGTCCCTTAGGAAATTTATTAACTGACTAATCTATGACAGTTTTTTTTCGAGAAAAAAAATCACCGTGCACAAAGACCGAGTGTACAGATCGAACCTGTTCCTTCTATTGTCTAATTATGTTTCCCATTGTGATGGATGATATAATCTGGGGTTTTATGTCATACAACCTAGCTTTATCTGTAACTTCTGGCTTGGAATTTATCAAGGGACTACATACGTTTCTAGTTCCAAGGATTAAATTAAAGTGAATATGTGTAAAAAACGCAACACATGCCTGATTGCCGAGTTTTTTCGCTGAACTACCGGTATATAACAGTGGTTGCTCTTATTCAATGCACGAAACTCGTGTAGGTGGCAAAGTAATTTTTTTATGTAAAAGTGTCTGGGACAAGGACTCTTTTTATGGAAATAAAATCAGTAATTAAATCACTCCTTGAACAACAACAACAGCAACAACAAAACCACTACTAATTAATAAATAATAATAATAATAATATTAATAATAATAATAATAATAATAATAATAAATAAATAAATAATAATAATAATAATAATAATAATAATAATAATAATAATAATAATAAATAATAATAACAATAATAATAATAATAATAATAATAACAATAATAATAGTAATGAAAATCAATAAATAATAATAAATAAATAATAATAATAATAATAATAATAACAATAATAATAATAATAAATAATAATAACAACAATAATAATAATAATAATAATAATAATAATAACAATAACAATAACAATAATAATAATAATAAATAATAATAACAATAATAATAAAGATAATAATAATAATAATAATAATAATAATAATAATAATAATAATAATAATAATAATATTAACAATACATTTTTAAAGTAGCTATCCCGTAAACAACAGTCAAATTTTACAAAAGATGTACACCATTTCTAAACCTACTGACGACGCGGTATATAATTATGTAACTTACATATTTCGAGAATCCCAACTACACAGGCACGATGTAAACGGCTTTAACCAGCCAGGCTAAACCCCAAAACTACAGCGTCGAATTAAGAGTTACCAACTCGAATTCATTTAACGAATAATCTGACACGGGTATTGTAAGAATCCGTTAATAAATCTTTACTTTTAATCGGCACATATACATTATTATATGACCTGAACACCTGGATGGAGTTTGGATAAACGGGTTTGTAGTGCAATTCTGTCGTTATTTGGCCGGTTAGCAACTTTAATTTACAATCTGGTCCTATATAAAATAAGTTTTAAATGGTGCATTAAGCATGACAATATACAGTAAAATGACGCCAAAACGACATAGATACATTTAATAAAACATTAAAAGTGTTATCGCAGATTTCGAGATATTCTTTGCATATTATTACAATCAACAGCTGATATTTTTATAGGGAGCAAGCATGTGCATCAAAAGTTGTATAATAATTACTACTGTAACAAATTATACAACTCAAAGTTCAGTGAAATTTAAACAGCTGTAGCCGACTGCAGGATGTAAGCATTTGAAACGGAAGCTGGTACCGCACTTAGGAAAACCACTGTAACAAAAAAGTGTGCACGCACTTCAATCATTTATGCTCAGAGTCTTATGTTTTTGCCATATGTTATAATCCCTTACCGTATTCCAATCCCTTACCTTATTCCGATATCTCTAAATCTAGAAATAGTGTTTCTATTCATAAGAGTCTAATGTTAAACGATTTCACTATCATATATCTTATAGATATTTTTGTTTGTGTGTTTGAAGGTTGTTTTACGTCAGTTTTTAGAAGGCCAGCAGAGCTTATGGGATGACGAGTTGTCCGTCGTCCGTCCGTCCTTTAACTTTTGCCTTGTGAACACTCTAGGGCCTTCATTATTATTCGGATCTTTACGAAACTTTGCCAGTATCTATATACTAGTATTAATGAAAGATCGGACAAGTTCGAAAACCAGCCAGATTGGATTAATTTCACCGGAGTTATGGCCATTGATTTGCTGAAAAATGCGATATTAAGCCTTGTGAAAACTCTAGCGCCTTCATTTATTATTTGATCTTTACAAAACTTGCACATATTGTTAATATCTTTTATTTTCAAACAGTAGGCATTCTGCCCATGAGTTCACAAATATCGATAAATACAGAATTACATGCATATGATATACAGTTCCGGTAATTGACAATATATTGGTATGCATAAACTGAGTTGATACATGTTATGGATTCATATATAAAAGAGGTGTTGTTGTTTTAAACAATTTGAAAAGAACAAAAGAAAAAAGAAAAACAAACAACATAACAAAAGAAAACGTACATGAGATAAATAATTATAGAAAATAAACAGAAATATTCCAATTATATTGAAAAAATATATTAATAGTATTCAGAGTGGAGAAAAGTGTGTTATTTATTATAATATGTATCATCACGTTTCTTAAAGCTCTTAAAAATGTATGTTGATAGATT
>JAWPHD010014879.1:30000-58526 GCA_037043455.1 Cyrtodaria siliqua
ATACGAGAGTCATTCAAAAGGGTAAATAAAACAAATATAACACAAATTTGTTTTTAACTCCGATTTATTGCAACCCCTGAAATTATTCCCAATTGAAGTAAGAAATCCATGATCTAAATTCCCCAAAGTAGTCTCCTCTTGGAATACTGGAAGTCAACATTTTCTTCCATCTGGGAAACAGAAAGAAGTCACTCTATGCTCTTACACATCGATCCTCTTTTGATGTAGAACTTCATGATTTCTGTGGGGGCAAGCGTTGTTATGCACTAAAACTTTCTGCGACCACTGGACGTCCTTGGCCTCTTCTCCTCCACTGTTTATTGCCAACCCTTATTTCTTCTCAAAGAAATGCTCTCAGTTCTCATCTCCAGTTAGCAAGTCAGAAAGTATGAGGTCATCACAATATATGTAAGTATTCAACAGTTTTCTTTTTGTGGCTTTAAGTGGTTATTTAAATAGAACAAAACACAAACTTAATATACGTGAACCCAAGAAACATACACACACTAGTTAATTAGCAGAGAATACGTGGTTTCGGAGGAGATGTTGTTTGACAACAAAAAAAACACAAAAAGGTCATCACATTAAGAGCGTTACGATCATTGTGGAATTGAATTGAATGTTGTTTAACGGCTCATTAACACAGTATAGGTTATTTAGAGCCGCCCCAGAGAGAGGGGAAGGATACATAGGAATCCGGGAACCGTGCCCTACTCTTATTATCGAATAGATTCCTATGGTTCTTTAACGTGCTCGGAGGATAGACCGATACACGGGACCGCCCGGTTTACGTCCCCATCCGACGGACGAAGCTAAGGAACGATCATTGTGGAAAAGTGTCAATAACACCTGCAGAGGCACCGTTGCTACAGACACCGAAGAACGGAGACAGAAGAAATAACATCGCAAATAATGGAATTACATGTGTAACGTTTATAATTACGCCATTTAAGATGTCGAATGGTTGTGGTATTTTGTTTCTAGGGATCATATTAAATATCAAATATCGAATAACTTCACTACTGCATATCGATATATATAACAGTACTCATGGTATATAAGAATATATAAGCATATCATTGACGGTTACCGTGCAAGTAACATAACTTCGAGAAGATTATGCCGACGGGTGTACAGCAAACAAGAACTGAGAGAGCATATCACGGCTTTACAGGTATCACTAAACAGTTATCTCCCTAGTAAGCAACTGTATGAAGGTTCTTGCGCGTAAAATATAGAACTGTGTTATTCGGATCTTGGTTATTTCAAAGTGCAAATAGTTTCTCTTTTCTTTTTGTTACAGGTGACACGACATGTTCATGATTTCATACAGGTATGGATATGTCTGGTGTTCTTTAGCACAGGCTAGGAATTTACCAACCATTGTTTAGACTATTCTCAGACTTGAGCTCAAGTACTAACATTTCATTCACAAATATTCCCATGACCTTCATAGATAAACAATCGTGTGAAATTGCTATTTATTAGTATTTATCATAGTAATACATCGCAGCTTCTTATGAACGTTTATCCTTTAAACTGATAGAATATACGCGACTGAAATTTGCATACTTGGGCTTAAGTCTAAGAATATTCTCAAGAATAGTTGGTGAATTCAATGCCAGGTATGATGATCTAACAATGGGTAGTGAAAGCGAAATGGACAGGTAAAGTAGGGTCTCTACATTTCTGGATATTTCGAGCCACAGACTTTAAGATTCACAGAGATTTGTTTTTAAAGAAAATTAAGAAGTTGTACAGTGGTTCAGAGAGGTCCTGAGCGGCCAGAAGTTAGCATGATATCCGACATTCGACATTCGATATTCAAATTGACGAATGTCGAATATCGAATATCATGCTAACTTCAGCCCGCCCAGGTTCTGCTACTTATGCAGTACAGTGCAAAAACAAACATGTATAGTGATACGGTTACATGTTCTATAACAGCGAGAGTATACCACGGCTGTACAGATTCACAACTGTCAATATTATTTTCGTGAACTTTCGTGAGCAATTGCCAATAGAAACTAGAAGCAGTGACCTTGGGGTTTGACCTTTTGAATGAAAACCAAAGTATACACTGCACTATCGTCTGCATGTATTTGAAAATTCCCGATGGCGGCAGGTCGAGTTATCACACCATTTTCGTTCGAGGAGAATACATTGTGCAGATATGTAATAGTACCTATATTTGCTGAGCGGATGGTATGCGCTTTAATAAGCAAAAGTAGCGCAAAGTGACAATTGAAATTGATTATTATTTGAGAAAATGAAGCGATTGTTGAATTAGTATTTATTTATTCATCAATGCATCATGACATATAACTCATTGTCAACACATTTGTGATCATTTGTGTACAATTAATATTTTTCAGAACAATAGATGACTCTATCCATTTACCTAGGCTACTGGGAATTTGACCTGACCCGCAAGTGGAAATTGTGACACAGTGTTCTCAGATTAATATGAATAACAGAACACATTTTGGTATGGTGCAACACACGTCCATCTTGACATTATTTTAATTGAAACAAACTGTGTGAATGGAACATGTCAAATGCACCAGAGGAATCGAAACTGCTTGAGTGTTGTATACCAAAGAAAATACCAAAGGTATTTCTATTCAGAAATCGCCGAATCGCGAAGCTCTGCCGAACGATTCAGCGATGTTGTGCCAGACCAAATGCACTTGATATGAACATGTACTGAAGAAGTATATGTATCATGTAACATACAACATGGGCTTTCTTAAGTCGATACATTCTTTTTACGATATAAACATTCACATACATAGCAGCAATAACCTGAGAGGGGCACGACGGGACGTCCTTTCTACTCTGTGCACAGTCGAGGTAAACGATGCATAGTCGAGCTAAACGCTGCAAAGTCGAGCTACAAACGCTGCATAGTCGAGCTAGACGCTACAGAGTCAAACTACAAACACTACATTGTCGCGCTAAATGTTGCATAGCCGAGATACAATCGCTGCATAATCGAACTAAAAACACTGCATTGTCGAGCTAAACGCTGCATTATCGAGCTAAACGCGGCATAGTCGAACTACTAACGCTGCATAGTTGAGCTACAAACGCTGTATAGTCGAGCTAAATGCTGATTTGGCAGGCATGAGCTGTTGCGTTGGTTATGCAAATGAACAACAAGCCATGTTGTATGGATGTATACAATGTCATTGTATAAAATGTTAATGTTTTGCAGCGAGTATTCTTATCTTGAAATATGTCTAACTAAATGCTTAACATAGTAAATTAAATGGTGAGTCGGCACAGAATGATTATCGAGGTATTTCGAGGAAATAGCATGAGCATTTCATGACGAGACATTTGGACGAGAAATGTCCATATTTTGCGACGTCATCGATGTTATTGCCCGCCTCCTCTTTTTATCCCGGGTCTACTACCATGGGTAATCCCGGGTCTACTACCATGGGTATTGTCAGTATCTTAGAACGAGTCTCACGTAAAGTATGTGCAACAGTCAAAGTGGTCTACGATTTCTTTATCTCGGCATTTTACTATGAGAAAAACTGTAATTGTGGATAATATCAAGCTGCACAAAATGACGTTTCGTAACCTTGCCTTTTCGTACCTTGGACATTTCGTACCTAATTTATGGTACGAACATATAAATGCGTTGGATTATCATCGTACCCTGGCCATTGAGTTTTGTTGTTCAGAACTGTGTGAATGGACCATGTGTATTGCACCAAATAATAGAATTATTATTTCGTATGGTTTCAATATATTGTTTTGATGTTTTGATGTAGTCTTACTATATAAATATTGCAGTTATTGCATTCACTAAAGAGTCGAATAAAATAAAATAAAATAAACTCCTTTAAAGGGGTTGATGCACTATTTTCAAACATGGTTTATTTTAAAGGGTTCTGAAAAGCTTGAAAAAGCTGAAAGAATTATCAAAACGCTATGAAAAATAAGGAGATATGACTTATTGAACATTTGCAAAAACATAAATGGAGGCGGACATCTTGAAACGATGACGTCATCGCGCATTTTTACCATTTAGGGCATATTGACAAAATACATTTTAAAGCAAAGAAAATCACTGCAAATTGATTAAAAATAATATCACAAATGCAAATTGTATAAATTTCATGCTTATTTTTCATTTGCAGTGTTTTTTTTGCTTTAAAAGACATTTGGTCAATATGCCATATATGGTACAATATACGCGATGACATCATCTTCCAAGATGGCCGCCTCCATTTATGTTTCTTTGTAAATTTTCAATAGGGTATATCTCCTTTATTTTTCATTGCATTTTGATAATTCTTTCAGCTTTTTTTCAAATTTTTCAGAGCTATTGAAAATATTGCATCAACCCTTTTACATGTAATAGAAACATAAGATATTGTTGTTTTCAAAGCTAAGCAACATCTTATACAATCAACGGGCACTAGGAGTTTAACATAGTATACGTTTGGTGACATGTCTGGTACGCATCCGATGTTATTTCCGATGTTAACGGGAATACGTCATAGTTAAAAGGTATGAAACCTTATATTATATACATATCTAGATAGACCTATAGATTCACTATCAAATAAAGGTTTCTGTTTCTGATACAAAGTAAGACGCGCCTATAAAGAATTGAAATGAATTGGGGTTTTACGTCGCAACAACATGATAAGGCTACATGGCACCAGCAGGAATGAATATTCCAGGCCCACTCTCCATTTACATCTAGATACAAATACAAAGAGTATGGGCGTCGGCTTATGAATAAATGACTTCCGGAGTTCCGTTTCCACATGTTGCAAATAACCCATGATAGATTGAAATTCACTCATGAAAATACATTTCTTCGCCTCAGTGATTTACTTTGATGATTGGGATGCGATAAGGCGGTCTTTGGAATGTCACAGTTTCTGATGTCATGTAATATTGTCTCGCACGCACCTTTTAGGATCGCTAGTTCAAATAAAGTTGCTGAAAAATATATAGTGAACATGTGTCGTGACCGATTTATACGTGAACACAATGCAAGAAACAAACCCCTTGAGGAGGTACGAATGTAAACAAAATAAGAAAGTAGCAGGCTTCATTTTATTGATTCTGTTTATGAGAAGTAATGCACAATACCATCGGCTTAAGCAGTAGTATACTTTAAAAGTAGATATAAAAGTCGAACAGTAAATGTAGTATTCAAGGACCACAGTTAACCAAAAAACATGCACAGAATTACAAAGACGAATACAAGTCAAGGTATATGACATCACAAAAATGAAAGGGTGTGACTACCGCCAAAAAATGCCGCCGGAGGTTTAAACCAGATTCTAGGTTGCACCAAGCTTCACTCTTACCCTTTTGTCATCCAAATAAAACAGTATACAAAAATTAAATCCGCCATGATGCTTCCTTTACAAACAAGGCATCATTAATAAGAAATATAACTATAATACAAAGATGCTCATGTACATATGAATAATAGAAAAAGCATAGATAGCAACAAAGCAAATACTTAGCGACTTGGCAGATGCCAGAGCAACAAGAGAATACACTGATAAGGGCACCACAATACAAGATTGGAGGCAAAGCCACAATTAGGAATATCATAATATCACAACTTTATTCAGTTTGGTGACAAAACTATTTTCTTATTATTTGTATAGCACTTCTTCTGTACCAGCTCCACTACTTCTGTACCAGCTCCACTACTTCTGTACCCTACATCTGTACCAGCTCCACTACATCTCTACCAGCTCCACCACTTCTGTACCAGCTCCACTACATTTCTACCAGCTCCACTACTTCTGTACCAGCTCCACTACTTCTGTACCAGTCCACTACCTCTGTACCGATACAATGACAACCGATATTGTTTTAATAACAGAGTTTCGATATAAAGATTGGGGTCTTTGGTAGTAAAAATGTTTTCTCTGGAAATATAGTGAAGCACTGTGAATAGTGCATATATGTCAGTTTAGTGCATTAGTAGGAAATAGTCGGCTGAGAACTTGAGCTATTACAAAGGGTGAATAACTGCCCGACAAACGATTCTAAAATTCCGAGCTTCTCGTCCTTTTTTATCGCCAGTTAAACATTTTAAAGTTGTTTTGCCTCTAGAATGGGTGCTACAAAATAGTTACTGGATTATTAACGTATAAAAGATAAATAAGCCATACTTAACACCACACGTCTACTAATATTTTTTTTATTTATTAAAACACGTGTAAGCAAACAAATCTTCAACAATCTCGAAACTGTACAATTCTGGTGCATTGAGAATGCCGACAATTCAAAAATTGTGTCTGATCATTTGCTGCATCGTTAATCAAATCAGTTTGAAAATGTAAACCAATACAGACGGTTTTCCTTTTGGACCGTCCGGCTAAAGCACTACCGCTTTTAAACATATGCTGACTTTAAACCCTTCTTATCACCATTACCACAACATTATAACCAATTTGTTTTGTATAATAGTAAAACTATAAATGCTTAAATAGCATGTTAATTAATAGGAATTCTACCACTAACGAGCTATATCACGTCTGATGTAACGAACAATAATTTTTCATGAATGTATGTATGTATGATTTATCAAATTTAAAGTAGAATATATTATGTATAAGTTATCAGTTATAAGCCTATATGTAATTAACATTAGTTCATTGGATGAAACCTTACACGTGACATCATTTTCAAATCGGATTTTGTGCAGTATATGCTTGATTTGGCAAATGTTATTTTTGCATATAAATGTAATACTACATCAACATCAATGTATGCATAGAGGACAGACTACTCGCGTAAATATAGGTCAGTTCGCATTTTATCTATGGTATATACCTCTTATATATACTGAAAGGAAAAAGAAACGCATAATCAAAGAACTGCCTATACTACACAATTATAATTATACACCTAATTCCACGTTATATTCCAGATATATTTCACCATGTTTTGTACAAAAAGGGGCTACAGCTGATTACAGAAAAGACAACGCTGTCATGTAGTAGACCTTTTAATCAAAGTTTACTTTGTTACACGAAATTCATAAATGTTGAAGTTTCGCTTGAAAAAGTCAAGCCATTTCAGTATTGTGTTAAATGTTAAGAGGTTGCAACGTTTTAAACCTATGTTTGCTCGCCTGCTTTTGCCAAATGCGCATTCTGTTGGTAATAAAACTTTAAAAGGGTGACCATGTGTGTGTTCGGTGCTGTTTGAACCTTCTTTCCGAAAGGACAGGCCTAGTGTCGCCCTGTACTATTCGTTTAGCAGTAGCATATTAAACATACAATATACATTATGCGTGTTTTTTTCTTTTCAGTATATATGCATAGTTATAAGTATATCTTTACGTTTTCAGAACCAAACACCCAACAACCACTCGATATCACAATTATAAAAGTAATGCAATACGATATTAAAACACATCCTGACATGATAGAACTATTGTCCAAATGTGAATTGAATTGAATGTTGTTTAACGGCTCATCAACACAGTACAGGTTATTTAGAGCCGCCCCAGAGAGAGGGGAATGATACATAGGAATCCGGGAACCTGCCCTACTCTTATTATCGAATAGATTCCTATGGTTCTTTAACGTGCTCGGTTGATAGACCGATACACGGGACCGCCCGGTTTACGTCCCCATCCGACGGACAAGTGTCTTGCCCAAGAACACACCGAGGGAACTCAGTGGCACCACGGAGGATTGAACCCGGGGCCTCCGGTAACAAATCCGCCGCGCTACCGACTCCGTCAAAATGTGAAATGGTGGAATTAATGTTCAGGTATGAAGCATCTTCAAACACATTAGTGCTGGCGGTCTGTTCATATCGTGCTCTCACGTTGGACCTGTCTGTAAATTATAACTATATATTTGGTAAATGTATATTATTCTTACCATTACGACAGCAACAACGAGCATATATAATATGATAAATAGGGCCGCGATAGCAAGACAGGTTACGTATACTCAATATGGCCGCCAGAACAAGAAAGGTTATTTTTAATCAATATGGCCGTAACAGCAACAACGGTTATGTATGATATTATCAATACGACCGCAATAGCAACAAGGAGTAAGTATGATATGATAAATATGGCCGCAAATGATAAATATGGCCGCAACAGCAAAATGAACGTTGCGAACGCAACAGCAAAGAGTATATGGCTGCAACAGCAACGCAGGTTACGTATGATATTATTAATACAGCCGCAACAGCAATAGCATATATGTTTGTTATGCTTGATCAATGTGTCCGCTACAGCCACACAGAGTACGCTTGCAAAAAGAATTGCAAGCCGGTAAATGACCTTATTCGTCATGAAACAGTAACATTGACTTGTATTAAGTCGTAAAATGAAAACCACATTAGTAAGTACAAGTTGTTTTAATGCTTATGAAATATTCATGAACATAAAATTGATGGAAAAGACAAACTACATCAAACTTGCGTCAGGGCACAGTTTAGATTAATATGTTTGGATAACGAGCAGCACATTTATAATTTATATGAAATGTATTTGTACATTTAGTTTTAATTATACGCCATGAGCGAGTGTACGAGTTGGCGGGTGTTTTAATAATCATATTCAATTTAAATGATGTGATATAATCAGGAGCATATTCGATAGATATGACTTTATTAAATTATATTATTGCAAACTCTACCATACATGTACATATTATTTGTCCGACAATAATTAAAATGATGAACATTCAAATTTTGTTTATCTGCTGTTGTTTCTAGAGCTGGTTTAACAAAGTGTAATTAATACTCGTTCGTGTATTTTCGTTCTTTTTAAAAGGATCCATTTTCTTTAACCCGCTGTGGCTCTTACAAAGAAGTCATCGAATCTGGTAACGTGTTTCTCCCCGCCCCCACCTCCACCCCTAGGATATGCTGATATAGTTTCGCCATGCATTTAAATGTTTGTACATATAAACGAAAATACTTCTTAAAGATTTTAATATGTTTATTCAAAATAAGGTTACCAAATACACACATTTATATTCTTGATATACATTATTTTGAATTATATAGATACGTTTTTAATTAAAAGAAAATGAAAAAATCGAACAGGACATTTTAGAGTTCACACAAGGACGTCATCAAAGTAACAAGCAATTTAAACAACAGGAGCATGGGATATACATGTAATTATATTCATTTGAAGGTAATGTGTGAGACATATAAACATAACATGTTTAAATAACAAAACAAACTCTTAACTGGCAAAGAGACGTATCTTCTGGTACTATTGCTTGCTATCATCTGTTTTCCGATGTTTTGTCTTTTTCTCTTTTTTTTTTCTTTCTCAACAATATCGAATACACGAACCAGTTTGGATATCCAGTTGAACATTGCATACTTTATATTATTTCTATTTAAAAACTCAATTTCAAAGTCATCAAACTATAAATTCAAAATAGGTCAGTGACGTAGTTCAATAACCAAACAGGTAGGTCAGTGACATATTAAGTACCACTCAAAGGATGACAATGTGACCTATGCATTATATAAGGTCAGCAAGTACGACAATAAGTAGGTCATGGTGAACGTCTTCACATTTAAAATATAGAAACTGCTCATACACGTGTGCGATGATACTTTTAAACAAACTGTATGCGACCTTGATATATAAAGATCACAGTGACCTAGTATACTACATCATTTTTTATAAGATACACATTTAAAGTAAAAAAAATCAACGCTACTTGTATAGAAAAAAAATCACAGTGTGATCTTTATTTAAAATCTATGCCAAACTTTGGTTAAGGAGACCTACCTTTTCATGTTTGAATAATAATGCAAGGTATCCCCAATTCTACGATAGAAATGTCTAGGTCATACACCCACTAAAGCTTATATTTTCCATGAATACAGTTTTGCTATGTATATAATAAATTAACAAACATGTCACCATGATTTATTTGTTACAGGTCAAATCATCTCGGCAATTATCACCTTTTGTTTGCTTCGCAATCAACTTCGACGCCGGCTTGTGTTTGATCAAACTTGCATTTTGCACTTTAATTGATCTTCGAATTAGCGAGAGTAAATTAATGTATATATTCGTGTTTGGGACCAGAAAAATAGTTCGAATTATCCGATAATTCGAATTATCGAAATTCGACTTAAAAGAAGTCAAATTGCATAGAAATAGAAGGAATAAAATTGGGACCGTGAAAAAAATTCGTCTTAAGCGGAAATTCGAAATAAGCGAGTTTGAGTTACTGAGAGTAGACTGTATTGTAACTATGACTACCGTGTTCAATTTAATAGAACATTAAATGTAATTGTTTAACAACAAACTGAAATTTCTAAGGAAATGGAGATTTGTTTCTCTTAAAGATGTATTTTAACAGTGCATGGTGTAATGTAACAGGTTGTTAAACGAAATTCTACGTTGGTAACATCCCTATATAGCACGCCTTGACAACACATCACGACACAACGTGGAGCTAGTTTCCATTTGCAAATTTAGATTTTACCTTGGGGCAATTGATTTTATTGTTTCTACGGTTAATACTATTAGCCCCAACATACAGCTGTCTCGTGCGCATATTTAGTGCTGATTTGCATAAAATAAACAAAACAGTCACAAATCCCGCCGAGCGTTCAGTTCAAGGGACACAAGGAAATCCTGGCATAAAAAACACGTCGATTTATTAATCTCGTATCATTCTGACTCTTAACATGCTTGCATATCATTAAATAAAATATATTAGAATTAAATGTTTCGTTTTGTACGTTATTCTACTATAGGTTTAACTATATAACTGATGCAATATCATGAACAATAATTTAAACTATTCAAACACATATTAGTAATGACACCGCGAGCATAAGGGACCGGAGGATTTATGGGTACCAATCCAAATACTAGTAAAACCCTAGTCTCGGCCAGCTAGACCGTATCATGCATATGTCTTACTTGCAGATATACCTTATGCAGTATGCGGGTTAAGATCACGCTGAACTTCTACGTTAATCAATGACACAAGAAACAAAGTTGCCGTGATATCAGAATTATGTGTGTTCAGTACAAGAAAAAGGAACATGGGGCTCAGCACCACACCTCCCAATTTTCTGAGAGGGGATGGAGCAGAGTATGCCCCACCTCGACCCCAATATTTTGCAAACATTATGTTGATCTCCCCAAAATGTGTTTGTCCTGAAATGTTACAGTCACAGGAAAAGAAATAGCACAATTAAAATTGGAAAGTTGCTATTTCATTTATTCAAATGTCTTGACAAACATAAGAAAAACACAACAAAGCAAAAAAAAAAAAAAAAACACGCACAAAAAACACACTATTAAATACTTTAAATGTTAAGTTGACCCACCCTCTCCAATATCTGAAACACACCTACACAACTGATACACAACTTGCGCCGCCCTGCGACGGGATGTATACTATAAACGTCCATGTGTAGATCTAAAATAAAAAAAATAAAAAAATAAGCACCCAAGACGTCAAATGAATGAGATTAGAGAAAAGCGAGAACATTTCAATATGAGATTCCAACATGTCAATCAATTATTCTTAACTGGGATCCGAATTTGCAAATGCTATCAATCGCGTATGCTGATTGATTCCGGTATACCTTTGTTTTATCTATCTCTTATATATTTAGTGCCTTTCTGCCCTAGATAAGCTGCATGCCAAAACGCTCTGAATGTCCAAGAAAACAATAAATATGTTGAGATATGTTGACTCTCCATTGTTTTTGGTTGTTTCTGACTGATTTCTGCTTTAAGTAGAGCCCGGCATTAATAACCGGCAAAGGATGGTTTGACAATCAGCTTGCAACCTCTTTTAGTAAGGATCATAGGCGTAGGAACAAGGTGGCCAGGACACCCCCACCCCTATAAACTGACAGGAGTTTGTTGGTTCTGGATCCGTGAAGCATAGCGTAACGAAGAAATCAGAAGCGGGCCGGGTGACCGAGGCTAGTAAAACCCCAGCTTAATATGTTTCAGTTGTATATTCAATGTACATATGCACCAAACTAGGCCACATGAATTAATCGACTTATCAATATCATTTTAAAAAACACGAATGACATTGTCAATGAGCGGCTTTATACAAACAGTAAACGCTGATGGCCTAGCCGTTTTTTGAGCAGAAAACATGTCCTATACAACTCTATACAGAAACATGGGATGGATGCCTATTTTATCGTTTGGACTTTATTTGAACACTTGATAGTTTCAAGTATACGAAAAATATCTGTTCAAAAGCTTCAGAAAAGTTTTTCTTTCCCTTTAAAACTATATACATATACTTATTTGACCCAAAGGTCAAGGCCATTGTTTTATCCCAGGATCATCATGTGTACACAATCGATTTACTTTCCTTGCAAAATGTTAATGCCACTGCCAAAGCAGTTCTTTAAAACGAACTCGCTATGTATCTTTATATACAAAGAAGTGATTCCTAGTGTCGAATTTAAAGATCACTCTAAACACATCAGTCAAAACATGCACAATAATTCTTCGAGAAGAAGATTGTTTACAGTTTTCCTATATTACACTATATGCAATCAAGGGAAATCCAGGGAGGAATCATTTGTTAAGCCCTGGGACCTCATTTTCACGCATGTTGTCGTTTGATACACCAATCATTTCTGGTTTTTGAGAAGACAAGTAGGTATTAAAAGCCGAACAGGAAATGTAGGATTCACAGAACACAGTAAGGCAAACTTTCAAAACAAACAACACATACACAGAAACCAAGCATGCGACATCACAAACATAAAATGGTTGACAATAGTGATGCCACCTTGGAACGGTCAGTGGTAAAACGCCTATTAGGGTTTACACCAGGTTCTAGGGTGCAGCAACCCTCATTTGTACCATACTGTCATCCCAATAAAACGGGTCAGTGTTAATAAATAAATCCGGCTAAATCCATACAAAAAATATGCACCATTAATATGCAGTATAATCATGACACAAAGATGACCATGCATATATGAAAATAAATAACAAAAGTCTAGAAAACCACAAACAAAGCAAGTACTCAATGACTTGTCAGAAGACACAGCAACACGAGAAATAACCATTGAGCGTACGACAAGACAAGATTGAAGACAAGCCATCCGTTTCAGGATTTAAGTTAATATGGATGTACAAATCGAACAGGAAAAGTAGCATGCAAGGACGACAGTCAAACACAAACAAACATAGATACAAAGAACAACTTTAAAGATGAAAAAAATGCCAAATTAGATATCACAATCACAAAGTCATCATAGGGTCCAGAATATGTCGGGTCATCGCACAAACAGTAGGAAATATATAGTGACAGACTGTAAATGTGTTAACCATTAAATCATTGTGTGCATTGCAAAAAGATAGGTCGTTACCTCTTTCGATAAATGTTCTAACAAGTTTAATACAGATTCGATGAATGTCATCATAAAAGGCAGGTTGTGACAGACCTTGTCCCAGAAGAGTTCTTCAAATCCTTATCTAAGAAATATACACCACACATGAACTTGAAATCTCAAAGAGTATAGAAGAAGTTAGCGTCACAAGGCAGAAACAGTAATAGTAAATTACAGTAAGTTACCCCAAGTTGTACCCCTGAAGAGGGGCTGCTTTAGTTGAATCATTTGGACTAGTTATGCATTTATTGTGGCTTTTGGCCCGATTATCCCCTGGGGGGCCACAGAGGATGAAGCCAAAATCTGTGACAGTATTGTGCATCTACACATCCTAAGAAAAACACCATACATGAACTTTAAATCTCTAAGGGTATCGGAGGAGTAATTGTCACAAGGCCGAAACTCTGAAATAGTAAATAACTTCAAGCTCCCAAAGTTGTACCCCTGATGAGAGGCCCCTTTACACAGGAGGACAAAACCCATTTTATAAATGTTGTGCCTCAACTCCCTAAATGATCATACCAAATTTGAATCAAATATATTCACATTTGGACAAGATATGCAATTTTTTTTTTTTTTTACCTGATTTCCCTCTATGGAGCCCCCGAGGATTGAAACAAAAAATATAAAAACTTATTGCGCATCTATAAATCCTTAACTAAGAAATACACCAAACATGAACTTGAAATCTCAAAGGGCATACACGGAATTAACGTAACAAGCCCAAAACTCGTGGAAGTAATTTACTGCAAGTTCCCGAAGTTATACCACTGTAGAGAGAGAGGCCCCTTTATGCTGGAGGTGAATACCAGTTTTATATATGTCGTGCCTCGAGTCCTAAATGACCATACCAAACCAGAATCGTAACCATTCACATCTGGACAAGATGAGTATTTGTTTGTGATTTTTGACCCGCATACCCCGCTAGGGGGCCCCAGTGGGCAGAGTCAAAATGCAAAACCTTATTGCGCATTTACACCCCCTAATGAAGAAATACACCACACATGAACTTGAGATCTCAAAGGGTATAGAAGGAGTTAGCGTCGCAAGGCCGAAACTCTGTAATAGTAAATTATTGCAAGCTTCCTAAATTGTACCCCTGCAGAGGGGCCCCTATATGCAGGAGCACAAAACTCGTTTTGTATATGTTGTGCCTCGATTTCCTAAATGACCATACAACATTAGAATCAAATCCATTCTCATTTGGACAATATATGTATTGTTTTCTGATTTTTGACACAATTACCCACATGGGGGACCCACTTGGCGGAGACAAAATCTGAGACCTTGCTGCACTCCCTTGGGTCATAAAAAAATGTACCCACGACTGCAGTTTCTCAATATAGCATATTGCATATTTAAGAAAATCAAGGGCCATAAGTATGGTGTTACTGGTCCGATCCGGCTGGTTTTCAAACTTGTCCCAGCTTTCATTAAAATAAACAATCAGACTAAATTTGGTAAAGATCAAATAATAAATGAAGGTGCTGGAGTGTTCACAAGGCAGAAAATTGCATTTTTTTAGACAACCCCCTCCCCCCCACCCCACCACAAAAAGGGCCGTAACTCTGGTGTTAGGACAAGTCGCCATCCCATAAGATCTGCTGGACTGTGGCCAGTAGAGCTAAAAACAACTCTTTTTTTTTAAATTATCAGTGATAGCTTTCTAAATAGGATGTGTTCGGATGATAATCATTGTATATTTTTGGCAAATGCTTGTTTTTTCTGAATGACTTCGGCAATTTTCCGAAAAACTAATACATGTTAAGACCTTTTAGTCTCAAACTGATTCGATCCATAACTATTTCTTTCAAACACTTTACCCTTGCTGTTACGGTTTGCACAAGTGAAACATCTGTTTTCGTATTAAATAATATAGATAATGTAAAGGTTGTTTATTTCATGAATTGCATTTACCGGTCAGAACAACTCAGAACCTAAAAGTATAATGCTGAATCCTATTATAGGTCTCACTAAACAGTTATGTACCTTGCCGTGACTGAACTTTCTGGCGCTTAAAAAAAAAGATCTGTGTTATTCGGTTCTTGTTTGTTTCTTAAAATGTGCAAATAGTTTCTCTTTTTTTTGTTGCAGGTGATAAGAATGGGACAAGTTCATGACTTCATACAGGTTTGGATATGCCTGAATGTTTCTGACCCCAGATCTGAGAATCTAATACCGGGTAGTGATACACTTGAAAATGAAAGTGAAATGGACAAATTCAAGAGGGTCTCTTCAAACTATTGATATTTAAAAAAAAAAGCAAATTGGTCAACCCCGTGTTTTTTGTTGGATAATTAAAGCAACAGACGTCAAGTTTCACAGGAAAAATATTTTTAAGAAAATTCAGGAAGTACTGCAATGGTCCAGAGGGGTCCTAGTACATATGTAGAGCAATGTAAAATTAACTGTGTTGTGAGACGTAAAGATGAATGGCCACCCTTTTTGTAGTAGTATCAATTAACAAATTTAACTCTTAAACATCATAGGAACATTTCTTGATAGTCCCGGAGAGAAATATATATTTAAAACCGCTACTAAGTTGTATGTAAAAATAAATATTGTTTGCATGACGTAGATACTACTTTTACCACTGCGTGACTGCACGGGTCTGTATAGTATAGCTGCTCAACTATTGCCAGATAATTACCTGTGGATTAATTTACCTGTTCAAAGTTTTCTACGTCATCAAATAAAATCTTATTCTCGCTTTTCACAGATATTGCAATGCGTGAATTGTAAATATCTATTGTTGTGTATTGATTTCGATTTAAATAAACATAAACATGTTCATGAAACAAAACATGGCCAGAGAACTTTAAACTTACTGTATTGCCACATGTTGATGCATACGCTCCCGCATTTTACCTATAGCCACTACACGTGACTCGATAAAAACAAGCCAGTTCTCTAATTCCATTTGTTTGCATATTTAAGTAAGCAAATCCATCATGCGTATTATTAAACCCCTTGCGTGCTAGAAAGGAGGCTACTGTTTAATTAGAGTTGACATGTGCATGAGATCATGAAGGTGATCTTAAAATGATTATCTCCCTTGTCCATTATCTCTAATTACTTAGATTAATCAACGTGTATCTATGCGCATCAATTATAATTGTTTTTATTGATTTAATAATCTTAGAACACAGTATCAACCGATCATGTCCATCCCTGAGGACATATACAGACCAAAACAGGAACCAGGTTGTACAATTCGTTGTGAAACGTTTGTCCCTTTTACCTTGACACTTGCCTTTGGCTATTGCCATCCAACGGTACCAAAGCACAACGTCGGAGGTTTCCGATAATGAATGAATATCGTGGTTGGCTGTGTTTTTTAAATGCTCCATTTCCTGTTCGATTTTTATACCTACTTCTGCTATGATACTAAATTACAACTTTTATTCATCCATGTTAATTTGGAGAATTAGGAAAAACTGAATCGATTAAAAAGGGTACAGAAGGGTTTGGAAATAATTTTAGCCATGAGTTCAGTCTATCTACGAAGTTTGTCCGACTTGCAGTGTCAGTTGCCTTTGGTTCTATCCACTAACAAACAGTACATAACCCGTTGTTCTAGGTCTCACTACACAGTGCATTTTTACTATGTTGGCGTATATGAATAAAGTTTACAGGGCCATTCCGAACAGGAAGTTTCCATGCTAAAAGTTACCTTTTTTTTTATCGAAACCGAGGCTCTGCCGAGTTTCCTATTAAACACTTATACCGGGGGTTGGAATTCCCTATCTGAACCGATTACCCATGATAGATTCTTTTTCTTGCACATTAGAGACATGTTGTGGGTTGATGCCGCCAGCTACCAATGTTTTGCATGTTTTCCTTCATACCGGAAGTAATTTGCCCACACACAAATGTACAAAATCTGGAACGTTGACCACTTTTTTTTTAAATTTGAGTGGAGTCCTCCAATGCACTATTTTGGGCTTTAACTCCAGAGATTGGACCAGAATTCCTACTCTTCTTCAACACCCACAAAACTGCCATATTTTGGTGGCTATGTCATCTAATAGCTGCACATGCAATTTCAGACTCTGTTCATCTCACCTGCAACAAAAATAAACATATCTGTCAGCAATTATTAAAAATATTTAAAACCGAAGAACACACTACTACTTTTTAAGGTGTAAGAATTACCCTACCGTGGGTTTCAAGGGAGCTAACTGTGTAGTGAGACCTTCAATATCACCACTATGCAAACAACTAGGAGTCTTATTTGAAAAAGTACTTCATTATAAAGTGCTGACGAAAAAACATGGCCTTCAACCCCACTTAAAGCAATGTTTTTTTCCCATCTACTTTACATCATAACTTTGAAACGAAGGGTATATTTTCACTATGACGCAAAGCGCAATCCATATTTTTTTTAATTGAACTATGATGCACATCTGAAATTATTAGTATTTGTTTCATGCAACCGATGACGATGTAATGAGCACAGTAGAATCTGAATCCGGAAATCAGTGGATCTAACCTCACCGGCGCCACTGCGTTTCTTTTGTGTGTCCTTAGGCAGACACTTCATTTAGCCTCGTCCACCGGATGTGGACGTAAACCTTGCGGTTCCGTGTATTTATAGATTATTAGAGTTGTATTGGGATATATGCACGAGTTCTTCTGTGTAATAATATTGCGCGACTTTAGGAGCGCACTAATAATACACGCAAGATCGAGTGCATATATCCCAGTACATATCTAATAACGTTTTTATTGTATTTGCGTTTTTAATATAACAACGAATAATTAGAACAAAGCAATAGTTAACAATTTAATTATCATCAACAACAGTGCCGCAACGTCGTGGACATGTTTCTCAATGAAACAAAACTACTATAATGTTTACATCACGTGACAAACTTCCTGCGACATGAACCGCGAATTGCACCAATCCCTAACGAGTATGCAAAATAGTAGTTCCAAAACAATGATCTTACATCACGTCAATATGACACGTCAATATGGACCTGTCAATATGGGCGAATATTGACGTTTCCTGCTACATTGAAAGTAAACGCAGCTTGTAAATGAAATAATGGGGTATATCCTCCATTTGATAAACAAAGTAAGGCGTTGGTTTCTGGATTCCGATATATCCGTCTCCTTTACCATCGTCATCTCGAAATAACCTAAAACAATATGTTGATGAGCCGCTAAGCAGCAATTCAAATCAATTTACGACAATGAGGCTCTTGTCACATTGCCACAAAACGGTTCCGGAAGTCAACACCAAGCCGGAGATTACAGACATTCAGCAGTTTACAAAAAAATAAGCAAGCTCATTCTCCTTTCCAGTATGTTGGTACAAGCAAAGAAACAGTTATAGTCACGTGAGACACCTCGACTTTATAGTCACGTGACACACCTCGACATATGCGTATTATATGTGTATAACTTTACATCCATGATTAATTTTATTTTAATTTTATTTTAATGTGCATATCATTCATATTTTTTTCTTTTTTTTGCGTTTGACCTTCTAATTTAGATTAATTGTTGGTGTTATATTTTATAGTAGGCTGATGTAATCACACAGTTGTTGGTCGGTCGTAGAAACGTAAGAGTGTCATTCATTGTCGTAGTATTTGGACGTATATTTAGAAGAAACACATGTACGCAGTAAAGGGACAAAGTTTGTGTCCGTAAATCTCTCATATAGTAAATAATTTGGACTTGAAAACATGTCGCAGCTTCAAATGACGCAAGTCGCTCTAAAGTCTGTGTCCTTAAGTTTCTCTTAGTGAAAAGGTCAGAAGTGAAGACAGTGCAATTTCAAATAACACTAGTCTCTCGCACGTCTGTGTGTGCGTAAGTCTGGCATATAGTAAAAAGGTCAGAATTGAAAACATGTCACAGTTTCATGACGGAAGTCGATCAGGATCAGGGAATTAGTTTCAAAGAGATGCTACGCGTTCATTAATGTCCGCCAGAATCACTGACACAAGTTTTACAGTTAAGACAATTATATAAAATATGTTGAGATGGATTTAAATATGCATGCTGTTTGAACTTTCTTACTGTTCCATATCATAGCACTTTAATATAGCGGTTTCGAGTAGGTAAATGCCAGATCAGGATCACACGAGAGGCGTAGCCACCAATGAGAGGTGATACAAGCTTCCAGAACAAGTTACTACAGTAATGATCCTTTTATTATATACCTCTTTACATATCATTCAAATAGAATACATGTATAAAAAAACACCAAATTAAAACAAAATTGTATTTAGTCAAATTAACTGAAAATCACCAACAGGAAAGAGCATGAAAACATGTACATTAAACGCGCATGAAAACATGTACGTTACATTGCAACAACTGCACATGTGTTCCACATGGGTTAACAATTCAAATTCTGGTGAATTTACCAAGTGACATAATGTAAATTAATTAATTAACCCACAATGTTAACAAATGCACAAACAAACATTCTAATAGTTCACATTTCATCTTAAAACATCCATTGTTCTTAATGGATTACTAGCTTGGCAATCCCCAACATTCCAGTCTGACATTTGTGTATGGGAAGTTCCAAAATCTATTTTCAGTAGCATAGTGATCCATATTCAGAAACCCTCTAGAGGTTATACAGGGTTTAATAATAATAATAATAATATTAAAGACTTTATTTAACGAGAGAACTCATTTGAAACTAGTCAATCTACCATGAGGCCCTCAACAATACAATATTACAATATTTACAAGTAAATGCATTTAAAATGGTATATTCAGTAAATAGAACGTTTTTGTATTCCATTGTAGGAAAATGAATGTAATTATTGATAGGTATATAATATAGATATAAATAGAGTTATCGTTTATTCAGAAATTCCATGAGACCTGTGAGGATACAACATGATATACATAATTACAATTGATACAACAAATGGTGCAGTGATTACATGTAAAATGTGTACAAATAAATAAATTCAACACACGCACGCAAGCACGCAAGCACACACACACACACACACACACACACACACGTACTCAAGTACAATTATTATTGTTTTTGTCATGTCAGTGTCATATAATCAGAACAATAGTTATCGTAGTATTTTTGTGGAGAAGGTGGCATATATGTCAATCATAATTTAGAAACTTTTCATTGGAAGTTGTGTTTAACTGAATATTTCATTTTTCCTTATCTCAAAAGCTTTAAAAACGAAAACACTAAGGCATTTAATAATTTTTTCGTTTTGACTTTGCATAAGTGCTGAAAATTTAAACATACTGGGCCTTTTCCAATAATATTTCTTTAAATAAACTTGTCTTATCTGATTATATAAACTGCATTCAATAACAAAATGATATTCATCTTCTAATTTACCACATTTGGTACATTTACGTTCATTTAAAGGTATACTATATGGTTTATGCCATCTTCCAGCTTCTATTTGTAAATTGTGAGATGAGAGTCTTAACCTAGATAGCGCAATTCTATATTTTTCTACATTAACCATATACAAGTACGATTTCAAAACAAAATTATCAAAAATTAAAGTATAGGTATTCTCTCTACTTGAGTTCCGGAGACGAGAATGTAGGTTTTGAATGAAACAATCATTTAATCTTTGTTTCACATTATACAAAAACAAAGCGTTATCTCCAACACCTTGGAATAACCAAGCGTAATGAAAACCAAGAGAAGATAATAATTGTTTTAATAACGTTACCCAGTTCTTTTTATTTGGATGCAGATCAGCATCACTTTTCATCATATTATAAACCAGTTTTATATATATTCACTGCAATAATGTAGCATTTAGAATTATACAAGTCATATTCATTAAAGTCCCTATCCTGCCATCAACAGGCAACGTTTATAACAGATGTATACCGTTTCTAAACCTACTGACGACAAGTTGTATACAATTATATAACTTACATATTTTGATAATTCTTTCATTTTTTTAAAGTTTTTTAGAGCCCTTTAAAATAAACATTCTTTGGAAAATGGTGCATCAACCCCTTTAACGTCATAGGAACTTGCCGAAATATGACCGTATACACATATTACCATATTGTATTACAGCTTATAATTCGACTGCGGGAGAAAAAGAAAAGGAAGAGCAATTTATTGAAATTTTAAATTTTGATATAAAATTGCGCGTCTTTTTTGGGGAGTTCTTTTGGAGCTGTATTTTTGTTAGAAACAAAACTGACGCTGAAGTGCATGCTGCTCGTATAAACAATCGTTATACAATTTAAATTAAAGCCGAATTTTATAAAACAAGTGCACGTAGATCAATCTGATGTCTAAGGGACTACCTTATTGCTACTTGCAGAACTATATTGATCGAATGTAGGACACTTATATTAAAAAAATAACTGGTTTTCTCCATCACGAATGCTTTTAAAAACAAACATTTAATTAACCTTGTCTTTTCAAACAACATGCATATATATATTTATGTTAGGTACTATATTTTTAAATGTGGGTACTGTCGCTTTCATTTCTAGAGTCAATGTATCATAAACAGAAGAAGAAAAAAAAGAAGTAAAAGAAAAAAATGTATGCATCAATTTGGATTTCTCTGACAATCAGCCATCTAGTTACTGACTGGGTCCTACGTTTCTTGACTTCAAGGGAAGGTATGTCTATAGTCCAACAAGTTTTAATATAATTACAGTTCTGAACATCTTGGAAAAGGATGAATTGTCAAAGTCGGATGAAAAACAAAGAAGATGTGACAATTTGAAGGTTGTTCTAAAAAGAATACAGGAACCGCCATTTTGAGAATTATGACGTCAAAGTTCTAAATTATCATAGATTGATACATATAATATAAACACATATAAAAAAAATACAGCAAATTAATCAAGTTGCTGTGATTTTTGTACGTATAAATCTTGAATATAAATCTTGCATAAATCTTGCATATAAATCTTGCATATAAATCTTACATATAAATCTTGCATATAAATCAGCAAGTTATCATATTTATAAATATGTCATACATGGTTATTGTCAACTATGACGTCAGAGTTCTCAAAATGGCGGCCTCCCTATGCGTTTTAGAACAACCTTCATGTTGTATGTTTTGTTTATCATCCGACCTTAAAAAACAGTTGACCCATTTCCAAGTGTTTCGGAACTCTCAATATTAAAAAGTTTGGTTATATACCTTCATTCCCTTTATGGAGCTCGACTTGTAAGTGAGGAAGTGACGATTCTTACGGGTGGCGGGAGGTGTACAGTACTGGTTCTACCCATGAAAAGTGGGTGGTGTGCCTCCACCACAAAAAATCGACCGTCATATATAACCTTGCATGTGTTGAAAATGACGTAAAACACAATACAAACAAACAAACAAACAAATCATTCCCTTTATTAATATTTCGTTTAGTAAAAATGATTCGTATTTCATAGAACACTGACAGGACTCTGCCTGAGTCGACAATTACATGCAAAAAGGAAAGTGCTTAGTACCTCTTACCTCTCCTTTAAGAAATCGAGTGTGCTTGCGCGTATGATGATGACTGGTCAAATCTTTGAGGCGTAATTACACCATTGCGTTTGTGATTCTTTAGTGTATAGTCAAACCCTGCCTTACTAGTGATACAGTATGCCCACTTGTTATTATTACCTATGATGTATTGGGAACATTTAGTGTTTGTTTGAGATATTTAATGATAATTGACATAGACAGTAAAGCGAAAGTAGAAATGGGATAAATCTATCAGTGACGTGGCAAAATAGACCGTGACGTCATTCAACAGGTTGGCTTTTTCTTAAAATGATACATGACCCCCTGCTTGTATTACATTTTTATATTGGCGGGCGCTCGATCGTTTTATTGATATGTGTTTTACACTTTTCTACGGAGAAAAATGCGCATTTTTTTGTCTCTTCACACACATTAGGCGGAGGAAAAAAATACCTGTGTTTCTGGTTACCCGACCGTCCCTATTTTTTGGCGCCGACCCTACAGTTTTTATCATAAAAAAAAAAAATAATAAAAAAAAAAAAAAAAAAAAAGATTTCCGTGTTTATATTTGTTGAAAACAAACATGTTTTAAGTTTTCCTGAAAAAAGGTCCCAGAGTAATGTAGTTATAGCCAATGTGTGAAGCTCTCTCTGGTCAACATATGATACCTAACTGCTTTCATCAAGTTTTTCTCTGGCCAAATTCCAAGAATTATCTACAAATCTGAGCTGGTTGGAATCGCAGATGTATGTCATTCTCGAAACCGAAAACCGAAAACAATTCGATCAAACCGTTTTTCTGTGACAAGTCAAAATGCTTCGAAAAACGCGATTTCCAATTAGGTATACATCACTATGGAACAAAATAAAGCACATATTCACCGCTATTGGTGGCGATTCCCCGAATGTACCAGTGTCAATCAATTCAATCCGATGTGATTTCAACAACGGAACAAGTAATAAACACTAATATAGACCAGAGAGAGCTTCACACCTTGTCTATAGCTACATTTCTCTGGGACATTTTTTCAGGAAAACTTAAAATATGTTTGTTTTCAACAAATAACACGAAAAAACAAAACAAATTGTGATTGAAGGCAACTATTATTTATATATTCTTTTGTCTAGATTTGATTATTATTTTTATGATTCTTTTCATTTGGACACATTGATATAAATTCAGTGATTCATTTAAAAAAAAAAGACAGGCTTAATGTACGACTCGTGTTAATGACAGTTTTAATATTATTTAAAGTTTAGTTTTATGACAGAATAACAAATGGATTGGACACTTTCTTTCTGAAACAATGAAGTGGCTAAACTATTTTGTAGCACCTTAACTTTTTCTTCGAACTTCTCTTTCAAATATTCATAGATTTTGATAAGAATACATGCAAAGGTTCATATTAAAATAAATGGCAATATGGGATATATAATAGTTTTTCTTAAAATTTATTTTCTAAATAAGAAATTGTATAAAAATACACAAAAGGACACTTAGGCTGTGTCATTCTTGAATTAAAACTTAATTAAACCCCTAGCAAAGGTGCTATATATATTACAATATAATCCGATAAGTTTTGACATCCATGAAAAAAAAAAAAAAAAAAAAAAAAAAAAAAAAAAAAAAAAAAAAAAAAAAATACCTACCTACCTACCCTAATTTTTTCAACTGAGTAACCAGAAACACAGGTATTTTTCTTTCTGGCCTTAGTCCAATATAAAACGAAGAAGGAAAATCAATGGTGCAATATCACCTTGATCTAGGTTTCTTGCATACCGGATAAGGTTATCCGCGTTTTACATTGGTGATGGAAAATCTGATCTTGCACATTGGGGGTGAAGATATCAACAATGGCAGTTGCTTAACGTCATTGTGTAAATAAACATGCAAAACGTCAGTAGTTGGCGACGTCTAAGTGATATGCAAGAAAAAGAACCAATCATGGTTATCCGGTTCAAATAGGGAAATTCCAAACCTCGGTATAATTGTTTTAATCGGTTCCGATAAAAACAATTGTACCTCGTGTGGAATTCCCGATCTTCACCTGATACCCATGAATGATTCTTATAAATTAAAGGGACACACGGCAATCTTGATGTTTTTATCAAGCATCAATATTAGCGTCTCTACTTATTTATCAAGGAACATTTTGACTTTAAACCGGCTTGCATATCATAAAATAAAAATTCTGTGTTTTCAATTTTCTATGTTATTTTACCAAATGTTGAAATATATTATTGGTGCAGTATTCTCAAAAGTCAGTAATATACAAAAACAATTTGGTTTATACTATTCTTATAATTATAATTAATGATTGAAATAATGCATGTTATTTAGAAAAACTAACGGGACGCCGCGTGTTTTCAAAAAATCAAGATTGCCATGTGTCCCTTTAAATAATATCGCTTCTATATGTCATTTAGCTGAAATAAATAGTGAAACGTATTTGTTACAGAGGGCCCCAAGGAAGATTAGTATAAACTAATTGGGTCACCCTCGATAAATAAAGACTTTCAATTCAATTCAATTCAAACGCTCCTGCATGTACAGCTTCTAAAAATCTAAACCCAGTCGGCATATTTTATATACCTGTTTGTATATAATTATATTGTTTGACATTAAAGCAGTATGTTTTTCTTCAACCATTTGATGCACTAACTACGTTTTATGTATAATATGTTAAGGACAAAAAACTACCATCCAAGAGATAATAATTACTCACGAACAGAAACACTCAAACTTCGTGTGCTGGTTTGACATGATTCATTAGGTTTAGCAATAAAGGATACGACTGTACAATATCCAACTGCTCTATGTTTTGCTTTAGTAAGGATACGACTGTATAAAACTATCAAATGTATTTAACATACGTGGTCTGAGTATTAACTCTCACACCCCTTCTCCATGAAGCGAAAACGGGATTGACTGGGGTATGAAATAAAACCTTAATTTCGGCTTAAAAAGTCTGCATATATTAAAATTAAAACATTTAAGATGTAGTTTTAAACAGGTTATCGCGTTTTTTCAATAAAACATGTCTTTAAACGGAATGGAATTAGGGCGGAGAAAAAATCAGGTCTCTCGGAAAGAATAACTAAATATATTAAAGCACTTTTTTCCCGATAATTATTGAGCTTTCTGTAAGGAAATCGATCCATATCCTTAAGACTGGTTTAATTAAAATATATACTGAACAAAAAAAGAAACGTCCGCTGATGTTGATTCTGATTGTCTAGACAGCAAAACAGGAAAAAAAGAATGATGTTTTAAGAATAATTAGATAGACCGCAAACAATAGTCCAAACAAATATGTTTTTGAAAAGTTCAGTACACAAGGGAGTTATCCCCCTTTTTTTAAAACGTGCATTTTGGCCACAAAAACAAATTAAATCTACCAAAATTACCGAAATTTGTCCGAGACAGTATTCTCTATATGTTCCTTACCAAATAAACCACAAAGAAACATAACACAGATTGCGTAGATAGCAGCTTTTGATTATTAACAACCATCCAATTACCTCCCTTTAACATTTCCATATCATCCATAAAAGATTATTGCTCAAGGCAAATTTGAAACTGTTTACTGGGATATTTAGTACTCACTTAAGTGTCCTTACAAACATCAAACATTGTTTTATTAAAACGCTGTTTAAGCTTTTATACGCCCTCAAAATCTGGCCTATGGAAATACCAGCAAAAAAGTCGGACGTTTATTTTTTTGTTCAGTATATGAAAACTGCATAAGTGTGTTCTGTGTTGCAACTAACAGTCGGAACATATAGTACATAACTAAACTTGATAGAACACTGTTGTAAAAAACTGTTGTTTTATTTCAAGTTGTTTTATAAAGTAACATAAACAAGCCTTTGTTAATTATTACACAAAATAAAGTGGCCTATATATTGATATTAGTTTAGTTAGTCTAATAAAAATATTCTATTGTTCCGGTTGTTTTTGCATAATCGTCAGACATTTCAGGTAAACTTTTGACGTTAACAAATCTGTGAAGTTTGTTATATTTTGTTTGAGTAGAATTAAATATACAATATTGGTTAATGTTTATTTTACACATTTATTATTAGCATCTGCGAATACCTAACGATATATTGCAAACGATACAATATTATGATTTTGTCTCTAAGTGTTTAAACATTAAAAAGCAACACGTTTAAGCCAATAAAACTATATATATGTCTATAACAAGTTAAAAAAAATGTATATGTATATATTGTATGATTCCGTTGTGGCGTAGCACCAATTAGACTAGAGACTGGAAGATATGAAAGACTTCAGATTAGTGAAAGAGTGTGTCCATTTTGTAATGTTCAGGTGGAAGATGGGTTACATGTTATGATAACCTGTCCTTTATATAATGATATCAGAGCTAATTTATATGATAAAGCAATAAGCCTAAATCCCTATTTTAATAACTCTACAGATGAACAAAAATTAGTATATTTATTCACAAATGCAGACTAAATTCGTGTATGTGCCAAATCCTGCTACTTAATTCTTCTACGTCGATCTAGCTTTTTGTATCGCTAGTCTTTTTTCATTCTTAAATATGCCAAACAATGTCAATTTTATATATGTAAATAATGTTAATTTGTTTTTATCATATCGTGATTCTGTTTTATTTTCTTCTATGAAAATGATGCTAATCAGTTCCTTTTTGATCTGATCAAAGGGGATAAATATTTTTTTAATTTTGTTCTAACTAATGCGCAATAGTGCTTTGTTTATTTGGTAAAATCTTACAATACTCATTCTTAGTACATATTTTATAGATATATTAGCATCATTTACATAGTCTTAATGTGTAATATATATGCTAATATCGTTTGAGTTTGATGTTATTATCTACTTTTAAAATATGTTGATGGTTTTATAACTATAGTCTCTTATAATTCTTATTAGAATGGCATGGCTATCTTATAATGCTTACGATGTTTTATTTATGTTTGTATTTATTGTAAACCATGATGAGACTTTAATAAAGAAATATATATATGATCACATAGGCCTATGGCTTACTGAGTTTGAAATCAAGTGCTTCTATGACTATGTCTATAACAGGTACACAATAAGGTTAAACAATGAAGTTACTCAAATTAGTATTTGATTTAAATACATTTAAGACATTTAACTATTTATTAATTCGGAACGATTATAAAGATAACTAGTTAGATACTGTTATTGACTTAAACTATTACAGTTTTTCATCATTACAAATATATGAACATTATATATAGATAGAAACGTTTATTGACTTAAACTAATTACAGTTTTTCATCAATACAAATATATGAAATTTATGATATACTCAAAGGGACAGATTTTAACATTACATATACATCAAAATAATCATAACTTTTTTTTTTTTGCTTCATACATATTTAAACCAAAAGAAAGTAAACTTAAAAGAATACACTTATTATGGTATGTAAAAGATAAACGATGAGGTTATAAAATAAGCTATCTAGTCTGTTAAATTGAATATAATTATGTCGATAGCCTTAATACAACAATGCATCGAAAATGAATTTACTTAAACTAAGAATAGTCTTTTTCTCTGATTACTGCAACAATTCCACACATTTAACATGCTTGGTCTATTTGTGTAATATTTAGGAATGTATCTAATGTTAGAGTTAGTATATTAAACAACGTCATCTCCGTCGGCATCTTTTT
>JAWPHD010014880.1:0-58521 GCA_037043455.1 Cyrtodaria siliqua
GACGTGTACGTTAATTTGGTTACAAGTGTACGTTAATTTGGTCATTTCCGAATGAGTATTGAGCACCGTTTGCCTGTGTGCTTTGTTTCTATTATCAAGCATTTGCAACATGTTGGGAATTCCCTAGGAGCAAATTCATGTTTTATGTGGATAGAGCTTCGTCGGTGATATCGTCGTAGAAGCATAAAAGGGGGTTGCTTCTGATTGCAATGAGGTGCAGGCGATCTCGTGGATAGAACTGCGAATGGCGTCAGCAGGAAGCCTACCACACATACGCATGCCAAGGAACTGCGAGTTTTACTAGGGCTATGTTTATAAACAAATATCCTATAAAATGCACAAACATACGCATGTCTCCTGTTTCCTTCAATTCATTCTAATTGCAAGAGCATAACTACTAACAACATAATTCGTAAAGCTGTTGCTTTGGGTATAGCTGATATCATCAGCTAAATGTCAACATCTATGTTGAAATGGTACCATAGCATGCGCTTTAACAATAAAATGACAATTATACAGTGCACACTAGTGTCCGTGTGCCAATAATTGAATAAATATATATTGAAAAAATATCCCAGTGTCACAGAATTGACCTTAATTTGTCAGCTTGGTTGATAAACAGAGTAGAATTGTCTACTATCATTATTTCTTCGTTTGTATACTAATATACTTTGGGATTGTTCCTGGCTTGTTAACGAGTATCGCTAAATTATGTGATAGACAGATGGCCGCCTAGAGACTAAGTGACACAGCTACGTTTTCAAGTATATTACCAGAACACACACATCATTTAACAATCACAGATACACGTTTAACCATTGTCAATCCTGTATTCACTACTTTGTATAACGGCCTAATGGCAGAAGTGAGTATATAGAATATTTATTTCTGTCAAATGCATTTATTCATTCATGACATCAATTATGGTGCATTTCTTCTTTGTGTTCAATGTCACAATTTTAACTAAGCTGACTCAGAAATGTAGGTGAAAAACGGCTTTGTGAGTAGCCACATTTATTGCATTTAGGCAATTGGTGTTTTCAAACATTTCAAGAAACTTGACATGTTTGTCATTATATAAAGTATGCATTGTTAATGCAGTACCAATGTTCAACTTCACATTATGCATTTTAGAACTTCAAATTGTGTTCTGTTTGTTTTCTGCAATTGTTATATTATATTATTTGCTATTTTCTGTTATGCATGTTGACCGCCTTCTAAGGTTAGAACCTTCATTATCATACTCTTTTTTATATATATTTTGTACCAGAGAAAAATAATGTAACACAATTGGTTGCAATTCGAGGGTATATCTGGCTCATATAAACTATTAGGTTTCTCATACGTTTTATTTTATATAAATCATCAGCAATAACAAGTATTTTACTTTAACAAATCTAATCGTATTAGTAAACCTTCAATTTCTTCCTCAAAATGATGAGAAAAATGACAAATCGGGCAAAGGCGCTGAGTAGCGGCTGTAAAATGTCGCCCGACTACAAATGAGTAGTGTTGTTACTTTTATTTTTCTTATTGCTTGGGATCATCTACCCAATCCGTGTGGCTGTAACGTAGAATAACGCTAAAGCCGGTGCTAGAAACTGTTAGCCGTGTTGCACCTTTTATCAACTCTCAAGAACATACTCAATCAAACAGAATATGCTACTTTTCTCTGTTGTTTGTGTTTGTTGGTTCCAAGAGTTCCTCTTTTCAGTATTTTTATTTAATAAGACGTGTAGTTTTCACACTCTCCAAACTCACGCCACTTTTAAGTAAAACGTTGAACATACGAAAGTCAGAAATGAGACATCATAAACATAAAGGGTTGATAATGAACAAGAGTAGGTAATAGGATGACCGCCTGTGGATGGTCAGTTGCAAGAAGGTCACTGGATTTAAAACGGAGTTCTCGTGCGCAACAAACATTACTATTGTTAATCCAGTAAATCTGGACAGTGTGAACTATTTAATCCCTACCAGGAGCAGTTTTCAGAATACCGTTTTTCATAATCGTATATTTACATCGCTATTGCATTTGTTACGACACGCTGCATTTAATTTTCCAATGAATACCATTACCTTCGGAATACCTCATGATATGCCCGTTAACGGTTTTCATTGAATGATGGGCGGAGCTTAACTTAATAGAATATTCCGCATGAGGGGTGTGTCTAAAATGTTGCCGATCGTAACGGCTGTTACATTTACTCCATAAAAATCCCCGTATAATAAACTATTTTTAAATAAATAGTAAATCTGGCGTATATAGAGTAGAAATCAACGCCATTTTAAAGGTAAATATTTATGTAAATATAAGGAATGAAATGCGCTCTTTTGGTTTTCATTGGACTCAATGCTTACTTTAAACCATCCAAATGTTTTTCATACCCCAATGAAAACCAAAAGAGCGCATTTCATTCCTTCAGTGAATCATTAAGCTAGTTATTTTTTTATCAAAACAGAAAAATGGAATACATTAGTCCAAGACTTCGTAAGGCACGGCTGTAGGAGTTATAACGCCAGAACTATTAGAGGCAATAATGGTCGCTGTGATGTTGACACATAGAGAGAAATAACTGTAGTGATGTGACATTAAGAACCAAGTCCTTTCACGTCGGTTTAGCATGTGACATGCATATTGCCAAACATGATTCATTTAGAAACTAATGACATATGTTATAGTATCATAAAATATATATCTGAAATTGAAAATAATTAGAACTATCAGCGTATGCTATTGCTAACTAAACTGAACAAATCAACAAGTGAAATAATGTGACCGCTGTTCGTTCCCCGAACGAATGCCCGATTCCTTAAGGCTTGTTAACGAGTATCGCTAAATAATGTGATAGACAGATGGTCGCCACACAACTACGTTTTCAATTATATTACCAAAACACACTTTAATTTAAACAATGACTTTATTGCTATATTTGTTTAAAGCAATGCTAAATACTTGACTTTAATGATAATACAATATTGCCGTATAACTATTATTATTCGTTTAAGTTTAATAAAATACGTCGCAAGTTATTACCAAGAATCTTGAATTGTCCGTACATAATACATATTGAAATATTTGTTAAATGAATCAACTTAAGTATATTTGAGGTGTCGTATAATTGGTTTCTATTTTTCCTTTGTAATTATTTTTTGTTTTTGTTTTGGTTGCATATTTGTGGTTGAATGAGTTCTGTGACAGCTACATTTCCTGTTCGACTTTTATATTTATTATAGTCTGGTTTTTGTTTTACAAAGTATGCAAATGGGTCGGGTCACAAGTTCTTACAACATTAGTTTCGGTATTCTTAAATACTATTACGGCTGACATTCTGATTTTACGGTCAATATTTTCCAAACATTTGTTTTCCATATTTTTCGAGTCCCAATATATCTTCCAAATGAAAAATAGAAGTATTTCATTGACAATGAATATTTATAGTAAAATAACGAAACAAAGTCGGTATAATCGCCCTTAAGTGTTAAATATACTGTGTGCTTCTTATTGCAAAGCAATAACAAGGAGAAATCCAAACACAATGACTCGAAACAATAATTGTAAAATACATGGTTATCGAGAATCTGTCAAGTGCATTCTCTTCAAAGCCTACTTGCATCAGCTGTTTTCTTTTGACATTGTCAATTAATTCTGTGTCCCGAGGTAGATCAGTGGCGAAACATAAAACACAATGTTTCGAAACACGAATGTTATGTACTGGATTCATCCCGCAGTTTAACCGTTTAATTTCAAAATAACAAGGCGTTTGAGTTGCATAGTTTGTACAATAACACTTTAAAACAAAATTACTTTATTGGTCAGTCGAGGAAAAGTGGAGCCAAACTATGCCTGTAATGCTCTTCTGATGACATTGTCGACATGTAGACGATCCTATAGACACTAACACAGTTAACGTACATAAGCGATCGGGCATTCGTTCAACAAACGAACAGATGTCACATTATCTCACTTTTTGATTTGTTCAGTTTAGCTAGCAATAGCATACGCTGATAATTCTAATTATTTTCACTTTCAAATACATGTATATGTTTTATGATGCTATACCATATGTCAATATTTTCTTAGTGAATCATATTTGGCAATATGAATGTCACATGCAGAGACTTGGTTAATGATGTCACGTCACTAGTTATTTCTCTCTATGTATCTACGTGACATGTCAACATCACAGCGACCATTATTGCCACTAATAGTTCTGGCGTTATCACCCCTACAGCGTGCCATACGAAGTCTTGGACTAATTTCTTCAAGCTAAATAAGTATTAAAATTTCTCTGTTTTGATAAAAAAAAAAATAGCTTAATGATTCACACGATTATCATGATTATGAAAAACGGTATTTTGAAAACTGCGCCTGGTACGGATTACGTATTTTACACTGTCCAGATTTACTGGATTAACAATAGTAATGTTTGTTGCGCACGAGAACCCGGTTTTAAATCCAGTGACCTTTTTGCCACTGACACTATTATCTACCCTTTATATTTGTGATGTCTCACTCCTGACTTTCGTATGTTCAACGTTTTGCTTAAAAGTGGCGTGTGTTTGGAGACTGCGCTATGTGGATGCTACACGTCTTATTAATGAATGAATGGTGTTTTACGGCACGTCGACACATAAATAGGTAATATTGTGCGCAAAAATTGATGAAAAATGAAGTATTAATTAAAAATTAATGTAAATATATAAAGATAAAACTATTAAAAAAATAAGGGATGATAAGGTGTAATATAAACTATGTATGTAAATCAACAAATGCCCGTCAACGGGTATATAAACAAGTAAATATATATAAGAACACATTACAATGATTTATATAGTCTGATCTCTTTCAGGAAATCTAAAACAAGACTAAAATCTACTGTATCAAATAACTCTTTCATAGTATTAACATTGTAGTACCTTTGACGCATAGGATCAGTCTACACATTCCAATAAGATGTGTTTGACCGTTAACGGTGCAAAGCAGGGTATACATTCTGGTAATTTCTCACCTTGTAATAAATATGAATGAGTATAACGTGTATGCCCTATCCTGCACCGGGCTAGGACAACTTCCTCTCGACGAATGGGTCTACTAGAAGAACGCCATTCTCCGAGTAACGGTTTAATTGGATGGAGTTTATTGTTAACTGACAAATCCCAAGCGGCTTGCCAAGAGTTACGAATATATGTGTTAATACAACTTTTAAAATCAGTATAAGGTAATTTGGTATTAGTTATATGTAAATATAATGCTGCATTAGCGGCACTATCAGCTCTATCATTACCACGAATTCCTACATGGCTTGGAAGCCAGCAGAAAATAATAACATTATCAATTATAAGAGAATTGTACTTTTCTAAAAGTTGAAGCACAACTGGGTTATCATGTTTCATATTACCCAGTGCTTGAAGAGATGAAAGGGAATCAGAAAATATTACAAAATGGTCATCATCAGATTCCTGAATATAATTTAAGGCAAGTTCAATTGCCTTAAGTTCAGTTGAAAAGATAGAACCCTTGTCAGGCAGGCGGCTCTTTATGCTGTGTTTATGAACAACAGCTGCTGCAGCTACCTTATCTCCATCTTTAGAGCCATCTGTGTAGATATGTTGAAAGTTACTGTATTTTGATATAATTTCATTAAATTTGCTTTGAAAGACAGTAGGGCCTGTGCTGGATTTGTTATTATTACAAAGATCAAAAATAATTGTTGGTGTTTCCAAAGTCCACGGTGGAATTTGTGGTACTTTGCATTTGGCAATCAAATTTAGGTCGATTTCAGTGTCTCTTAATTTTGGTTTAATACGAAGACCAAATGGTCGAATGGCCTTCGGTTTTCGATCAAAAAGAGGTTCACAACTAGGATTAAAAACATTATCGAAAGTTTGGTTTGAAGGGTTAGATTTAATTTAATGGCGTATTGAAGAGCTTATTTGTTCCGTCTATGAGACAGTGATGGTTCATTAGCTTCAACATATAGACTTTCGGCTGGTGATGTACGAAAGGCACCTAAGGCGAGTCGTAATCCTTGATTATGTATAGGGTCGAGCATCTGCAAGTACGACTTGCGAGTCGATCCATATACTATTGAGCCGTAGTCCAGCTTGGATCTGATAAGAGATCTGTAAAGTCGCAAGAGGACTTTTCGATCTGCTCCCCAATTAGTGTGTGCAACAACTTTAAGTAAGTTAAGAGCTTTAAGGCATTTGGCCTTCACGTATTTAAGGTGTGGTATAAACGTTAATTTACGGTCGAAAATAAGACCAAGGAATTTTATCTCATCCACTACTGGTATTGGTGACCCATCCAGTGTTAGATGAGGGTCTTCATGATGTTTACGAATTTGACAAAAGTGCATACAATTAGTTTTAGATTTAGCAAATTTAAAACCATTTTCATCAGACCATGTCTGAAGTTTATTTAGACATTGTTGTAATTGTCTCTCGATAGTATTCATGTTTTTTGCACGATAACATATAACAAAGTCGTCAACATATAGCGAACAATCCACACCTGGATTGATGCATTTTACTATACTGTTAATCTTTATATTAAAAAGTGTGACAGAGAGTATGCTGCCCTGTGGAACACCCATCTCCTGTTCATGAATATCAGAGAGGGTTGAACCCATTCGGACACGAAATTGTCTATCATCTAAGAATTTCTCTATAAAAATGGGTAATCGGCCTCTAAGACCAAGGTCATGAAGATCATTCATAATACCATACTTCCATGCAGTATCATAAGCTTTCTCCAAGTCAAAAAATACAGCGACTAGATGTTCTTTTTTTATGAAAGCTTCCCTTATAAATGATTCAAATCGAATTAGATTGTCTGTTGTGCCTCGTTGGCGCCGGAATCCACTTTGATACTTTGTTATCAGCTTGTTGGATTCCAGGTACCAAACGAGTCTCTCATTAATCATTCGTTCCATGGTTTTACATATACAACTCGTTAAAGCAATAGGGCGATAATGTATTGGGTCCGTATGATCCTTTCCAGGTTTGGGGACTGGAATAACGATTTCTTCCCGCCAAGAATCGTGGAAGTTTCCCGTCACCCAAACCTTATTAAATATATCAAGAAGGGTAGAGAGACAGGATTCAGGTAAATGTTTTAGTAATTGATAATGGATATCATCAGGACCAGCTGATGTATCATGAGCCTTTTTAAGGGACTCTCGAAGTTCTTTGAGAGTGAATAGTTTATTGTATTTCTCCAAGTGTTTTGACTTGAAGTTCAGCTTCTTCTGTTCTTTTAGTTTTTTATTTTTCAGAAAATTTGGTTGACAATTTTCAGAAGAAGAATTTTTTGAAAAAGTTTCTGCCAAAGTGTTTGTAATATCTTTGACAGATGTTATATCTCCATTATCTGTTTTAAGATGATTTACAGAACTAGAATTACCTTTACCACTTATTTTCCGGACCATGTCCCATGTATTCTTAAGAGATGAGCGAGAATTCAGCCTAGAGACGTAAGATCTCCAGGATTTCCTCTTGCTATCCTTAATAGTACGACGGGCTTTCGCACGAAAAACTCTAAAGTTATCTAAATTTGTTTGAGTTGGCCGCAAGTTAAAATTATTTTTTGCAGCTTTACAATCGCTGACTGACTTTTTGCAGTCATCGTCGTACCATGGTTTATGTGGGCGTTTAGGATTTGCCGAGGTTTTTGGAATAGTTTCATCAGCTATATCATGAAGAGTTTTGGTAAAAAGAGCAGTTGCGTCTTCGACATCCTCGAAAACGGAAGGCTTTATTTGTTCCTCGCAAAGAGATTGAAACGTAGTCCAATCAGCCTTGCGAAGTTTCTATCGTTGCGTTTTTTCGAAAAGTGGAGGGCCGATATTTTCAAGAAATATGGGGAAGTGGTCACTTCCACAGAGGTCGTCTCCAACACTCCACGAAAAATCCATCAAAAGCGTTGGATCGCATATTGTTAAATCAATGGAAGAATGAGAGCCTGTAGCAGGATGTAAATAAGTATTTGACTTATTATTAAAAAGACACAAATTGTTTTTGGCTAAGAAATCCTCAATTTTCTTGCCTTTATCGTTTATATCTTTACAACCCCAGATGTAGTTGTGTGCATTAAAATCGCCCAAGAGTATAAAAGGTGATGGCAAGTGTGCAACTAGGTGATTTAGATCTTTAGGGTCTAGTGAAGAACTAGGTGGTAAATATAAGGAACATTTTGTTATGACTCTGTGCATAGTAACACTGACCGCAACAGCTTGCAAATTTGTTTTCAACGCAACAGGTCTGTGAGGAATGTTTCGATTAACGATTATCGAAACTCCACCAGTCGCCTTGTCCCCGGTATCACAAATATGATTGTATAGTGAGTATTGTTTAAAAGATACCTTATCACTTGTCTTCAAGAATGTTTCTTGAAGACAAAAAGCAATAGGGTTGTGTTCATTTAAAATTAAGCTGATTTCATCATAATTTGGTTTCAAACCTCGACAATTCCATTGAATGATCTTATTAGTTTTACCCATTATTTAGCGCTAAGGCGATTTTTAATTTTATTTTTATTTTTGGCCTTAGATTCAGGAGAGGTCTTAGGAGACTCAAGCAGCGACATCTCCACTGATGAATCCTCCTCCCTGGAAGAAGTCAGCTGAAGTGGCACCTCAACTAACTTTTCATGAGAGGATGGAAGTGGCAGTGCAGCTGCTGGCTCTGAAATGTCCATGAGCTGTTCGAATTTGTTATGCAGCTCAATAGGGCCGTTAGACACCTTTGGCTGCTCCTTGTGCTCCCTAGTTGGAGAAGCACTAGGCTTTCCAACTTCCTTAGTTGGAGCAGCACTAGGCCTTCCAACCGAGGAAGTATTAGGCTTCACGACTGGGGAACTACTAGACTTCACAGTCTTAGAAGAACCCGCTTTCCAATTCTGAGAAATTGACATGCTCTTGGCATTGCCAGAGCCTGCCGATTTTGTGTTTGATTTAAATGAAAAAGTTTGATTAGGTGAAAAGTTTAATTTTGGTTTGTTAAGTTGTGGTTGTTGACTTTTGTTTGAATTTGATACTGAGGAAGTATTCTTTGTATTTTGAATGTTTGGCTGTGGTTCGTATTGCGTACTTGCATCCCTGCATTCTGTGTGTGTTGCTGTTGTTTTAAGAATAGATGCGTAAGAGGTCGGACTTGAAATTTTATATTTTTCTTCAATCAATTTTCTTGCTTCTGGAAAGGGAATGTTTTGTGTATATTTAACTGTTATGATTTCTTTTTCTTTTTTAAATTTTTCACATGATTTTGAATTTGCGTGATGTCCTAGACCGCAGTTGGTACATTTGAGGTCGTTAGGACAATCTGATTCGTTATGCTTGAATGCAGACTCGCCACATTTACCACAACGTTCTTCTTTAGTACACCTGGAGTTGTGGTGCCCAAATGCTTGGCAGATGTAGCAACGTAACGGGTTTGGGATGTAGGCGTCAACATGCAATTGCAGATATGCCACCTTTATTGTTTTTGGTATGACGGGTGTTGCAAATGTGAGTATGATAGTATTTGTATTAATAATTTTATCATTCCTCTTTATGGTTATTCGGCGAGCTGCAACTACCAGCTGTGGCGCAAGCTCGTGAATAATTTCGTCTTCAGGTACTCCGGAGAGATCCGGGCACCTGATGACGCCTTTGGAGATATTCATAGAGGTGTGAGCGTAACATTTGACTTTGGTGTTTAAAATTTGTTTAATTGCTAATAAATTGTCAGAGTGAGATTTCTTTTCAGTTTCAATAAGTAAAGTTTTGTTTTTTAATTTTTGATTTGTTTGACATGTCCAGCGATGGATTGAATAGTTTTCTGGATGACAAAAGGTGACATATCAGTAACAGGCCTTTCCACGTCTTCCGATTCGATGATGAGAAAACGAGGAAAGGACTGGCTGATCACTGGTTTCTCAGTATCAGATTCATGTTCTGTTTTTTTGCGTTTGTTTGTAGCTTGTGCGTTTTGTGATGCCATGATGGGCGTTAAGAATTCATCTTCCACGCTTCTCACCCACCTCGGAGTCCAACAAGGGGACATTTTGCTGTGGATATCCAACAGTCAAAATGCCAAGAATACGTAGAAGGTATACTCATATAAAGCTAACGCATCAGACCCCCCATACCACCCAGCGGAAATAACCCCTTAACTAAAAAGTCAAAGAGCCGCACTTATGTTCCGCTTAAAAAGTGGCACGTGTATAGCCATATAGCGTTTTGAAATACATGATTAGCCGGTGCGTCACCTCCATAAAAGACCCTATTACACGTCTTATTAAATAAAAATACACGTCTTATTAAATAAATATACTAAAAAGAGGATCTTCTCGAACAAACAAACACAAACAACAGAGAAAAGTACCATACTCTGTTTGATTGAGTCTGTTCATGAGAGGTAATAAAATGTTCAACACCGCTAACAATTCCTAGCACCGGCTTTACCGTTATTCTACGTTACAGCCACACATATAATCGGAAGACGATCCCAAGCAATAAGAAAAATAAAAGGATAGAAAACCACAATGCAAGTACTCATTGACTTGCAATAAGTCACAGCAACACGAAAGCAAACCATTACGGATACGACAAGACAATATTTAAGACAAACATAACACGCTACCGTCTTTTGAGGATTTTGGTAGACGTATTCACAGGGTCCACAATCTGTCCTGTCATGAATACGTTACTGAAATCTATAACGTGAGAACAAAATATATCGCCATATGTATTATATCATATAATTAGTCATGTATTGTTATACGCGTCGTATAATGCCGCAGTCGAATAAGGTTATTGACGTAGAGTATTGGTTTATCGAGGAATGTATCCCACATAATCTTACTATTGTTACTCAAGCTTCGCCGAGTCGCTGAGTACTTACTTTGTGACTTGATACTTTTGTTTGTTTGTGTTCATATGTGCATGAGCATATTTGGGTTTTACCTGAAATTGCCTAGTTTATTAAAGGTTATAGCATGACGAGGATTTCTCTATTTTTGTATATAAATTGTCCTGTTGTCTGGTCTTGTCATGCCATTAACGGTTAATTTTATTGTTGCTCTGGCTTCAGCCAAGTCATTGAGTACTGGCCTTGTGGACTTTTCGGGCTTTTCTTTTTTATAGTCATATATACTGGTTATACTTGTACTGCATATTAATGCTGCCTGTCTTAAAGGCTATAGCCTTGAAGGATTTCATTATTTACACTGTCTTGGAACGTCAACGGCAAAAAGGCCATATTAGACAATATAACAAATGAAAATAAAAGCCTAGAAAGTCAAAAAGCAAGACAGTACTCAATAAGTTCAGTATAAGCAGGGAATTGCAATCTTAACCTTTTGCAAGCTAGACCAGAGAAAGACAAATGAGACGTCCATGGTAATTTAAATACGATCGTAGAATTTTATATAACAGTATGTTATAGGAAAGGACCTGTTAAAAGTTGCATGGTGGCTTGTCCGGATTCCCAATAACTCTTAGAGTTCTGGGGACTAAACTGGTCAGTTGTAGTCCATGCAGTATGTCTTGGTTAATGTGTGTTATGAATGGTTGCGTTTTGTGAAGGCTACCTTCGTGTTCGACTTCTGTATCTACTTTCGTTTCAATGGAATCAATAAATATTATATATATATAATTATATCAACAGGTAATGTTGAATTTTACATTTTATTAAAAATGATTATAGGTTTATGACTGATATTTAGCGAACAGACTGTGATTCTCAAAAGTTACAACTTACTTATTGTACTATGATGTTATTAATTAAATGGTTTTGTATTGGCCCAGTTATTGGTCCAAGGGCTGCCATATGGTTCGGCCTTGGGCCAATATGACAGTCCGAGGACCAATAACTGGGACAATATGAAAACACTTAACAATTTTATTAATTAACAGCCACTACAGTATAGTTTGTTTTTAATAAAATTATTTTGACATACTTTGTGTTTATTTATAGTAGCGTTAATTAAATTTATATGTCAAAAGGCGAGCGCGAATGACGTTACTTAACGTGAATGACGTCACTTAAATCTCGTATTGGCGAGTTTCTTCATATTGGCCTTGTTTTTTTCATATTGGCCGACTTCCGGTTCAAATTGACCGAGTTTGCGTCGTATTGTGTGTAGAGTTTCTAGTAAAACAAGGATAACATAGTTAAGTTAATTAATAAAGTTAAATAAAGCTGGCGTGTTCCATTCTGAAATGGCTATTTACACTAAAGCAATAGCCATAAAAAGGAAAAATAATGTAATCAGGATTTTTATGGATGTTACTTTAGTGTAAATCGTAAATCTGTATAACTTGTACGGCATTAGGTCGGACAATCACACTACATATAAGCAACTAATAACTTTAGGAAAATAGAACCTACAAGTTGCTGAAAATGTGATAAATATGCATAATTCGTGGATATGAATATTGTACTGAAGACATTTGCGACATCTACGTCAAGTATCTATGACTGCTACAATCGAAAGCATTTTTTTTTTCAGTATTCATATTAATGTGTGCATCAAGAAGGGTTGAAAATATTATAACATAAAGTTACGATTCACTGAATTGGAAAGAACTTACCTTGTAATTTAGCTTTACATTACTCTAAACCTTTTTTTTGTGAAGTTAATATAACTGAAACTGCATTCAGTTTCGAACTCTTGTTAAACTATTTTAGCCTTAAAAGGGCACATTCAAAAGTACTTAAGATTCACCTGTATTAAACAAAACAAAACAAAACAAAAATACTTATACCGAGAATGATAAATGGAGGTTAATGGTAAATATAGAAATAAAAATCGAACAGGAAAATAAGCATTCAATGACGACAACCACAAACACACACACACAGAAACAAAGAACAAATTTAAAGATGAATAAAAGGCCAAATAAGACATAACAAACACAAAAGGGTTGCCAATAGGGCTACCGCCTTGGAACGGTCAGTGGCAAAAAAGGCTGCTGTTGGTTTAAACCAGGTTCTAGGGTGCAAATGTATCAGTAGATATGAAACATCACAAAGACCAAAGTTTATTTGAGGTGATAAAAACATTTCTTTAATTTGTTCTAAATTATAACTTTAACAACCCTTTTGTGTTTGTGATGTAATATCTTACCTTTTTTATCTTTTAGTTGTTGTTTGTTTCTGTGCGTGTTTTTGGTTGACGGTGGTCCTTGAATGCTACATTTCCTCTTCGACTTTAATGTCTACTTCAACAAATAAATGAAGGTTAGTGGGCCATTGTGATTTGTTTTCGATGTCACTGACCTCATGTTGAAATATCGATTTCACAGCTATCGGATAAAAGTAATAGATGGAGTCTGTCTCAGCTCGTTGGTTATTTAAACACCTCGATGGGGGTCTCAGCGAGTTGGCTTATTTAAACACCGAGATGGGCGTAGCCCATCGAGGTGTTTAAATAACCAACGAGCTGAGACAGACTCTATCTTTTGTGTAGCATGGTGTACTTAGTAACACTGTGACGTCATAGTGACCGTACTCTAAATTCCAATATCCGGTAGTTGTAGCATGGTCGGTGACATTTCCGTTGATGAATGCAGAGCATTAAATCGTTTAATTTAGGGTAACTAAAGGGGCGTGGCTATGCCATACTACAACTACCGGATATTGGAATTTAGAGTACGGTCACTATGACGTCACAGTGTTACTAAGTACACCATGCTACAAAAAAGATAGAGTCTGTCTCAGCTCTGCCAAGCCTTTGGGCACCACAACTCCAGGTGTACTAAAGAAGAACGTTGTGGTAAATTTGGCGACTCTGCATTCAAACATAACGAATCAGATTGTCCTGTCGACCTCAAATGTACCAACTGCGGTCTGGGACATCACGCAAATTCAAAATTATGTGAAAAATTTAAAAAAGAAAAAGAAATCATAACAGTTAAATATACACAAAACATTCCCTTTCCAAAAGCAAGAAAATTAATTGACGAAAAATATAAAATTTCAAAACCGACCTCTTACGCATCTATTCTCAAAACAACAGCAACACACACAAAATGCAGGGATGCAAGTACGCAATACGAACCACAGCCAGAAATTCAAAATAAAAAGAATACTTCCTCAGTATCAAATCCGAACAAAAGTCAACAAACACAACTTAACAAACCAATATTAAACTTTTCACCTAATCAAACTTTTACATTTAAATCAAACACAAAACCGGCAGGCTCTGGCAATGTCAAGAGCATGTCAATTTCTCAGAATTGGAAAGAGGGTTCTTCTAAGACTGTGAAGTCTAGAAGTTCCCCAGTCGTGAAGCCTAATACATCCTCGGTTGGAAGGCCTAGTGCTGCTCCGGCTAAGGAAGTTGGAAAGCCTAGTGCTGCTCCAACTAAGGAAGTTGGAAAGCCTAGTGCTTCTCCAACTGGGGAGCACAAGGATCAGCCAAAGGTGTCTAATGGCCCTATTGAGCTGCATAACAAATTCGAACAACTTCAGACATTTCAGAGCCGGCAGCTGCACTGCCACTTCCATCCTCTCATGAAAGGTTAGTTGAGGTGCCACTTCAGCTGACTTCTTCCGGGGAGGAGGATCCATCAGTGGAGATGTCGCTGCTTGAGTCTCCTAAGACCTCTCCTAAATCTAAGGGCAAAAATAAAAACAAAATTAAAAATCGCCTTAGCGCTAAATAATGGGTAAAACTAATAAGATCATTCAATGGAATTGTCGAGGTTTGAAACCAAATTATGATGAAATCAGCTTAATTTTAAATGAACACAACCCTATTGCCTTTTGTCTTCAAGAAACATTCTTGAAGACAAGTGATAAGGTATCTTTTAAACAATACTCACTATACAATCATATTTGTGATACCGGGGACAAGGCCACTGGTGGAGTTTCGATAATCAATAATCGAAACCTTCCTCACAGACCTGTTGCGTTGAAAACAAATGTGCAAGCTATTGCGGTCAGTGTTACTATGCACAGAGTCATAACAATATGTTCCTTATATTTACCACCTAGTTCTTCACTAGACCCTAAAGATCTAAATCACCTAGTTGCACAATTGCCATCACCTTTTATACTCTTGGGCGATTTTAATGCACACAACTACATCTGGGGTTGTAAAGATATAAACGATAAAGGCAAGAAAATTGAGGATTTCTTAGCCAAAAACAATTTGTGTCTTTTTGATAATGTCACATACTTACTTACATCCTGCTACAGGCTCTCATTCTTCCATTGATTTTACAATATGCGATCCAACGCTTTTGATGGATTTTTCGTGGAGTGTTGGAGAAGACCTCTGTGGAAGTGACCACATCCCCATATTTCTTGAAAATATCGGCCCTCCACTTCTCGAAAAAACGCAACGATGGAAACTTCGCAAGGCTGATTGGACTACGTTTCAATCTATTTGCGAGGAACAATTAAAGCCTTCCGTTTTCGAGAATGTCGAAGACGCAACTGCTCTTTTTACCAAAACTCTTCACGATATAGCTGATAAAACCATTCCAAAAACCTCGGCAAATCCTAAACGCCCACATAAACCATGGTACGACGATGACTGCAAAAAGGTAGTCAGCGATCGTAAAGCTGCATTAAATAATTTTAACTTGCGGCCAACTCAAACACATTTAGATAACTTTAGAGTTTTTCGTGCGAAAGCCCGTTGTACTATTAAGGATAGCAAAAGGAAATCCTGGAGATCTTACGTCTCTAGGCTGAATTCTCGCTCATCTCTTAAGAAGACATGGGACATGGTCCAGAAAATAAGTGGTAAAGGTAATTCTAGTTCTGTTAATCATCTTAAAACACGTAATGGAAATATAACATCTGTCAAAGATATTACAAACACTTTGGCAAAAACCTTTTCAAAAAATTCTTCTTCTGAAAATTGTCAACCAAATTTTCTGAAAAATAAGAAACAAAAAGAACAGAAGAAGCTCAGCTTCAAGTCGAAAAACTTGGAAAAATACAATAAACTATTCACTCTCAAAGAACTTCGAGAGTCCCTTAAAAAGGCTCATGATACATCAGCTGGTCCTGATGATATCCATTATCAATTACTAAAACATTTACTTGAATCTTGTCTCTCTATCCTTCTTGATATATTTTATAAGGTTTGGGTGACGGGAAACTTCCCCGAATAACGGGAAGCAATCGTTATTCCAGTCCCCAAACCTGGAAAGGATCATACGGACCCAATAAATTATCGCCCTATTGCTTTAACGAGTTGTATATGTAAAACCATGTAACGAATGATTAATGAGAGACTCGTTTGGTACCTGGAATCCAACAAGCTGATAACAAAGTATCAAAGTGGATTCCGGCGCCAACGAGGCACAACAGACAATCTCCTTCGATTTGAATCATTTATTAGGGAAGCTTTCGTAAAAAAAGAACATCTAGTCGCTGTATTTTTTTACTTGGAGAAAGCTTATGATACTGCATGGAAGTATGGTATTATGAATGATCTTCATGAACTTGGTCATAGAGGCCGATAACCCATTTTTATAGAGAAATTCTTAGATGATAGACAATTTCGAGTCCGAATGGGTTCAACCCTCTCTGATATTCATGAACAGGAGATGGGTGTTCCACAGGGCAGCATACTGTCTGTGACACTTTTTAATATAAAGATTAACAGTATAGTAAAATGCATCAATCCAGGTGAGGATTGTTCGCTATATGTTGACGACTTTGTTATATGTTATCGTGCAAAAAACATTAATACTATTGAGAGACAATTAAAACAATGTCTCAATAAACTTCAGACCTGGTCTGATGAAAATGGTTTTAAATTTTCTAAATCTAAAACTAATTGTATGCACTTTTGTCAACTTCGTAAACATCATGAAGACCCTCATCTAAAACTGGATGGGTCACCAATACCAGTAGTGGGTGAGACCAAATTCCTTGGTCTTATTTTCGACCGTAAATTAACGTTTATACCACACCTTAAATACTTGAAGGCCAAATGCCTTAAAGCTCTTAACTTACTTAAAGTTGTTGCAAACACTAATTGGGGAGCAGATCGAAAAGTCCTCTTGCGACTTTACAGATCTCTTATCAGATCCAAGCTGGACTACGGCTCGATAGTATATGGATCGACTCGAAAATCGTACTTGCAGATGCTCGACCCTATAAATAATCAAGGATTACGACTCGCCTTAGGTGCCTTTCGTACATCACCAGCTGAAAGTCTATATGTTGAAGCTAATGAAACATCACTGTCTCATAGACGGGACAAATTATCTCTTCAATACGCCATTAAATTAAAGTCTAACCCTTCAAACCCAACTTTCGATAATGTTTTTAATCCTAGTTGTTAACCCTTTTTTGATCGAAAACCGAAGGCCATTCGACCATTTGGTCTGCGTATTAAACCAAAATTAAGAGACACTGAAATCGACCTAAATTTGATTGCCAAGTACAAAGTACCACAAATTCCACCGTGGACTTTGGAAACACCAACAATTATTTTTGATCTTTGTAATAATAACAAATACAGTACAGACCCTACTCTCTTTCAAAGCAAATTTAATGAAATTAAATCGAAATACAGTAACTTTCAACATATATATACAGATGGCTCTAAAGATGGAGATTATGTAGCTGCAGCAGCTGTTGTTCACAAACACAGCATAAAGAGCCGCCTGCCTGACAAGGCCTCTATCTGTTCAACTGAACTTAAGGCAATTGAACTTGCCTTAAATTATATTCAAGAATCTGATGATGACCATTTTGTAATATTTTCTGATTCCCTTTCATCTCTTCAAGCACTGGGTAATATGAAACATGATAACCCAGTTGTGCTTCAACTCTTAGAAAAGTACAATTCTCTTATAATTGATAATACTATTATTTTCTGCTGGCTTCTAAGCCATGTAGGAATACGTGGTAATGATAGACCTGATAGTGCTGCTAAGGCAGCATTAGATTTACATATATCAAAAACCAAATTACCTTATACTGATTTTAAAAGTTGTATTAACACATATATTCGTAACTCTTGGCAAACCGCTTGGGATTTGTCAGTTAACAATAAACTCCATTCAATTAAACCGTTACTCGGAGAATGGCGTTCTTCTAGTAGACCCGTTCGTCGAGAGGAAGTTATCTTAGCCCGGTGCAGGATAGGGCATACACGTTATACTCATTCAAATTTATTACAAGGTGAGCAATTACCAGAATGTATACCCTGCTTTGCAACCTTAAAGGTCAAACACATCTTATTGGAACGTGTAGACTTTGATCCTATGCGTCAAAGGTACTACAATGTTAATACTATGAAAGAGTTATTTGATACTGTAGATTTTAGTCTTGTTTTAGATTTCCTAAAAGAGATCAGACTATATAAGTCAATATAATGTGTTCTTATATATATTTACTTGTTTATATGCCCGTTTGTTGATTTACATACATAGTTTATATTACACCTTATCATCCCTTATTTTTTAATAGTTTTATCTTTATATATTTACAGTAATTTTTAAATAATACTTCATTTGTAATCAATTTTTGCGCACAATATGACCTATTTATGTGTCGACGTGCCGTAAAACACCATTCATTCATTCATTCAGCTCGTTGGTTATTTAAACACCTCGATGGGCTACCCCATCTCGGTGTTTAAATAATAAGCCAACTCGCTGAGACCAGACTCTATCTATTACTTGTAGCACGGTAAAGCCACGCCCCTTTAGTTACCCTAAATTAAACGATTTAATGCTCTGCATTCATCAAAGGAAATGTCACCGACCATGCTACAATGGATATTATTATACCTCATGTCAATTCCCATAGACTGCTATTTATCTGATCCCGTCTGGTTTTGTAAAGTACCAGTAGGGAAGAACACTCTTTCAAATGCCATGCAATCAATCTCAAAGATTGGACAATTATCCAGGATTTACACAAATCACTGCATCAGGGCAACATCAATAACATCTCTTGATAAAGCCGGAATTGAAGAAAGACATCTGGACACAAATCGGAAGCATCTATTCGAAGCTACTCTTCTCGGCTTTCGGAGGATAAGCAACGAGAAATGTCTGACTGCCCCAGTAACAACTTGACATCAACAAAGAGCAGTTGTTTGACAGAAAGTACTAACCCGTCAGCAGACCTGCCAGAACAAGATTTGCAAGACTTACGTACAGTTTCCCGCGATGATAATAAGTTTATTAAAGTATCTGACCAGAACGGGCAAGAAACAATTAATTCTGCCAAAATTGCTGTAGGAAATGGAAATGAACATTCGTCAGCACCAGCTTTGGTACAAACGCCATCTCTCGGAAATGGAAACATTCTCCAGCAAAATCTCAGTTATCAGAATTCTGGAATAAGTAACATAGCTTCGGAAATTATTCAACCTATGGAAACAATGTGGAATAGAATGCCACAGTATTACGTTAGTCCAAACTTGAACAACTGTACTGTCAATTTTCATTTCCATGGCAATTAAGACAACATTGTGTGTTGGTTTCAACAGTTATGACTGAGATAAATATGTGATAAAACTGTGATGAATTCTTTGATTTGTTAACTGCGATTTACGGGATTCAAATTTGTTGTTTTTGTGTTAAACATTAACTGGACTGGTTTATGCCAGTTATTTGAAGATAAAAATACTGAATATTAACATTCAGTTATTCAGTTATGACTGAGATAAGACATTATGTGATTTAATTGTTATTTGGACAATTTTTTACCAAAATTATTTTAATTTTTTTGTTGAAAGATATTCAATAACTTAATTGTATATTTGTGTGAATAAACTATTCTTTGGATAAGTTTTTACCTAAATTGTTGAAATTTTCTTCTTGAAAAGATTTTCAATAATGTGATAATAAAAATGTAATAAATTGTTATATAAAGTTATTAAGATTTGTATTTAATACATTTAACACAAAAACATCACTAACACAAAAACATCAACATTCCTACACTTATCAAAAACATCACTAACACAAAAACATCACTAACACAAAAACATCAACATTCCTACACTAATCAAAAACATCACTAACACAAAAACATCAACATTCCTACACTAATCAAAAACATCACTAACACATAAACATCAACATTCCTACACTTATCAAAAACATCACTAACACAAAAACATCAACATTCCTACACTAATCAAAAACATCACTAAGTAAACACAAAAACATCAACATTCCTACACTAATAAAAAACATCACTAACACAAAACATCAACATTCCTACACTAATCAAAAATATCACTAACACAAAAACATCAACATTCCTACACTAATCAAAAACATCACTAACACAAAACATCAACATTCCTACACTAATCAAAAATATCACTAACACAAAAACATCAACAGTCATACACTAATCAAAAACAAAAACATCAACATTCCTACACTAATCAAACATCACTAACACAAAACATCAACATTCCTACACTAATCAAACATCACTAACACAAAAACATCAACATTCCTACACTAATCAAAAACATCACTAACACAAAAACATAAACATTCCTACACTAATCAAACATCACTAACTCAATAGCATCAACATTCCTACACTAATGAAAAATAAAAACATCAATATTCCTACACTAATCAAACATCACTAACTCAATAGCATCAACATTCCTACACTAATCAAAAACAAAAACATCAACATTCCTACACTTATCAAACATCACTAACACAAAACCATCAACATTCCTACACTAATCAAACATCACTAACACAAAAACATAAACATTCCTACACTAATCAAACATCACTAACTCAATAGCATCAACATTCCTACACTAATGAAAAATAAAAACATCAATATTCCTACACTAATCAAAAACATCACTAACACGAAAACATCAACATTCCTACACTAATCAAAAACATCACTAACACAAAAACATCAACATTCCTACACTATTTTTCGGTATAATATTTATATATTATTATACCTCATGTTTACAATCCTGTATAAATTGCCCATACCCTAAGCGTGAATCCATTTTTACTGTTCACCGGTAAACAATTTTTACTATCACACGATTGTGACGTCACGGGAAGTATAAAAATAGGTTTTGGGTTTTCCCAATTACGACACACTTTACGCAATTTGAAATCGGTGGACGCTTATTAAAATACAGTTGAAGCTATGCCAATCTTAAGACAATGATAAAATATGTTGTTTATATTGTTAAAATGTTGATATAATGTCTTAAAAAAAGAGTAAAAGATATTAATCTTGTTGTTTTTTGTTACTTTAAATCAAAACTGGTATAAACATATACATTTTTAAAAAAAATGCTTCTATAAGGATTTTTACCCTCATATATATAAATTTTAATCAAAATATTTTTTGTTCGGTATAATAATATAAATATTGCATCCCAGTGAGGGTGGCAGTGGATATTGTCAACCTTCGGAAAAATAATGCCACTGTCACCCTCACTGGGATGCAATATTTATATATTGTCACGTATAGACATATCAGCTCCACATGAACATCTTGTAAAACATCTTGTCCGCTTCTCAAACTTGAGACACAACGCGTTATATGCAATGTTTCATTTTCTGTCTACAAACATAATGACCTGCTTGTTGATCAATTTCTTCAAATGTAAATCACGTTGTTTGCTTTTAACGGTTATATCAGTAATGTACGTAAACAAATAAGAAAACGTGTGATTCCCGAACCATATGTTTGATTTATACATTAAAGGAACGTTATTTTTCAATATTATTGTAAATGAGTTTTATAAATATCTTCGTTAAATGGGAATTGCATTTCAAACATGTACTCTTTGTCGCCTACTTCATTCCTATTTAAATTATTGAACATGACGTATATAAATTGCATACTTACAAATTGTATCTCTCATGAACATTCTATAAAGGTAAGTATGAAAGTCGAACAGAAAATGCAGCTTTCACAGAACAAACACGCAAAAAGACAAACATGAATGGCAATGTTAATAAGGAATAAAGGCATATGGCGTCACAAACACAAAAAGGGTTGACAATAGAGCTACCGCCTTGGAACGGTCAGTGGCAAAAAAACGCCTCGGGATGGGGGGTGGTTAAACCAGATTCTAGGGTGCACCAAACCTCACACTTAGCCTACTGTCATCCCAATAAAACGGGACAGTGTAAATAATAAAATCCCCGCCATGAACTATTCTCTAACCAACAAGGCAGCATTAATAGGCAATATAAGAAAAACACAGAGAGTGCTTGCATATATAAATACATAAACAAGCCTAGAAAGCCACAAAGAAGGTATTCAACAACTTGGCAGAAGCCAGAGAAACAAGAGAATAAATCACTGAGGGCACGACAAGACGAGATTGCAGACAAACATCAAACGTCACCGTCCTTTTGGACTTTAGGTAAAGGTCATCATAGGGTCTATAGCCTGTCCGGTCATCGCACAATTAAAGGGGAAAGCATAGTGGCGAACTGTAAAAAGTATGAAGTGCGTTGCAACATTATAGGGTCATAACCTCTTTTGATAAACCTTTCAACCAGTTCAGCAAAGATAGTATGAAAGTGATCATGACCAAGGATCTGACAAAGTTTGTAAATCACGTCAGTTTGTAATAGTCCTTGTCGCAGAAGAGTTCTTAAATTACTTTTATATTTGGAAAGAAGATCGGGGTTACGAGAATACAATTTTGCAAATTTTTGACGAAGTTTATGGTAACGGTAGCCCTGATCGAGTAGCGTTTTAGTTATACAAAGATTACGAATATTAAAGTCCTCAACTCGAGTACAAGCTCTAGAAAAACGAATAAGTTGAGACACATAGATCCCATAAGATGTTGCTCGGGGAACATCCCCATCTAAATTGGGATAATTAACAATATCCAAATTAAAATCATCTCTCTTGTAATATATTTAACAATATCAAAATTAAAATCATCTCTTGTCATATATTTTGCTAATTATTTCCTCATTTTCAATCGAGAGATGTAAATCGAGAAAATTAGTGTTAGAATCAGAAATATTAGCTTTGTTAAGTCGAAATTCTTTAGGGTATATATTATTAACCATAGTAAAAACGAAAAGGTTGTCAATATTCAATATGTCACCCAGATACCGAGGGGTGTCATTAAAGGCTTCAATAACATCTGTCTGGGTATCTGGTTAAAGACTCAACATGAAGCCTCTTTCATAACAATATAAAAACAAATCTGCGATAAGAGGTGCACAGTTCGTACCCATAGGGATACCAACAATTTGTCTACTCTTTCCATACCTGACGAAAATATTTTCTAATAGGAAGATGAGTGCTTCACAAATTCCTTGGCATGTCCACATAGTGTAATTGTCTAAACTGCCGTTAGTCAAATGGCGTGGTGAAAAACTCAGGTTAAAGATATACAAACGTTTGTACAAATACACCAACATTTGAACGCATGGACAAAAACTAAATATTTATAACGACATGCCTCAATAAAAACGCTTAAAGAAACAAAAATAACGCTTCAAACTGACTCAATTCTTACATTTTAAGGCACTAATAACTGACCTGCTGTTAATTATGTGGTAAATAATGATAACAACTTTACATCACATGAGTCATAAATAATCATCCATTATCCAACTCTAGACAGGAAAGCATATCACATTACACACACAGACCTGTGCAGAAATAGTAGTTAATGAGTGATCGTTTTCGTCTGATGTACCGAGACCGTGCGTGCGCTAGCCATTAGGGACAGTCTTAGATGTACAGTCATCCGTCATTAGGAACAATTAACTCCTTTTAGGCTGCTGCATGATAGAAGATGGCCGAGAATGGTGTATTAAAAATCAGATTTTGACATGTGGCAGAAAAAATGTTCACATTTTCTAAGTATCGAGTTTCGAGTAGAGAAAATCGAGTTTCGGGTAAAAAATATCGAGTTCCGAGTGTAGAAATAGAGAATATCGAGCTTCGAGTAGAGAAAATCGAGTTTCGAGTAGAAAAGATCGAGTTCCGAGAGGAGAAATTCGAGTTTCGAGTAGAGAAAACCGAGTTTCGAGTGGAGAATTTCGAGTAGAGAAAATCGAGTTTCGAGTAGAAAAGATCGAGTTCCGAGTGGAGAAAATCGAGTTTCGAGTGGTGAATATAGAGTTTCGAGTAGAGAAAATCGGGTTTCGAGTAGACAATATCAAGTTTCGAGTAGAGAAAATCTAAGTTTGGAAATTACCAAAAGAAAACAGTCAAATATGAGCAGCAGTGGTGTTATAGCGGCAGCAGAGATGTATCCAAGTATTCACATCTGTCTTATTAATAACCTTACATAAGCCCTTGTAATAGTAACATCCAGTTTCCAAGATTATTTTTTACAGTATATCAAAAATGATAACTCGTGATCTTACTCCAGGACAAAAAAAAAGATTGGTTTCAATGATCGTTTGGGAATGATAATTGACTCTTGATAATTAAAGGTCGAGATTTGTTCTCCTGAGAAACTACGATTCACAGAATCATTTAATCATTTATAATATATAATATATATATATATAAGCTATCAGCATGTGGTTAAATTTCTGCTGAACATACTGATCAGACCGGTCATTTCAGTTCTGCCAGATGTTGGATACACATACATTATATATATAATTATGTACATCAATATGGATTCCTTTAAACTTTATATTTCTGAATTAATTTACAGAGTAGCATTTACTATTATTAGTCTACTACCAGTGTATTACCAGGGGTACTATAAGTTAATTTACTCTCCGTCTGTCTGTCCCTCTGACTGCATGTCCGCAAAAACTGGATTGTGATTGTGGACAGTACTAACACCTCCACACATTTTTATGAAATGTGCCCGTGCAAGTTTTTGTTTCATTTTAATTTGGCCGTTTGGAGCCTTTTTATTGTTCTATCTTCGATTGCTGCATTATGTGATTATGGAATAACGGCTTCAGGTATTTTTTATGAAATGTCCCATGTGCATTAAAGTAAAAAAAGCAAGAGCATCGCCAAGCGGAGGACATACGCCCGTCGTTTCATTGTTGTAGACGAAATACCTTGAAGGAAAATAATTCAAAGAAATATAAATCTGAGTGCTATGGACCTTTATCAGATGTAAGATTTTCTCTACTCGATACTCGAAAATGACAACTCGAAACTCGATATTTTCGCCTTTTTATGTCTCTTATGTTTAGATGACTCAAAAACCGATAATGTCATCTTGTGACTAGATTTTAATATTTTTGTAAACAGATTTAACCATCAACACATACTAGTTCTTATCTAAAAACAACCAAGCGATGTTTCCTGCAGCTACCTGTGACTATGTTGTTATGTGGGTGGGTGCCTCCATAGTAAGGAATTGACCTCGGTTAAATTTCAGGCTGCCTACGGGCTGTCACACTTAAACAAAAATGTATTTCTCTTTAAATAGTTATCTACTATAAATTGCTTCATTATTTAAAACAGTAAAAGTTACATATATTCACGATTAAGAGTCTTAAACATGTATATAGTAAAAGAAAATAGTCCCCACCTCTTTACCGGAGGCCTACACTAACGAAAATTCGTCAGTGATGTGCCAACTCGATTCACTGGAAATTCGGATTTTCTCCACTCGAAACTCGATATTCTCTACTCGTTTTTATCTTTTAATTGCACTGCACCAATCTCTTTTCACGCAGTATTGGGCACATTGAAGCATACACCAGGTCACTGCTTTTCACTTCAAGTTGTCTGCTATCTCCTGGTAGATGGAGTAGCTGGGAATGCAGGCAACCTTTTATCTGTTTTAACACCCCATGCATTGCTATCATGTTCAGGTATGAGAGTACACCATTATAATAAAAAAAGAAGAAGAATGAAGAAACTCGATATTCCCTACTCGAAACTCGAATTTCTCCACTAGAAACTCGATATTCTCTACTCGGAACTCGAATTTCTCTACTCGAAACTCGATATTTTCTACTCGAAACTCGATTTTCTCTACTCGAAACTCTATATTATCTACTCGAAACTCGATATTTTCCACTCGAAATTCGATTTTCTCAACTCGAAACTCAATCGATTCTACTCGAAACTCGATATTCTCTACTCGAAACTCGATATTCTCCACTCGAAACTCGATTTTCTCCACTCGAAACTCAATTTTCTCTACTCGAAACTCAATCTTTTCTACTCGAAACTCGAATTTCTCTACTAGAAACTCGACACTCGAAGAAAATAATTCCTCGGCAGAAATTTACCGTTTTCTCTGAAAACAAAACAATGATTTTTGGGAACATCTTTACAAGATAATACTGATTCTTAATCAAGTTAAATAAGATATCATACGTTTCATAGTCGTTTTTTTGGTTTAACAAAATGGTTTAGCCTGATTATAACAGTAAGATTAGATTTTGAGATACAACCCTAGGTACATGAAGTAAATTCGCTTATTTCTGCGATTGTTCTAAAATCGGTCATCGGTTATGCCAATGATCGACTTTAGCAAGAGTGATGAAACCAATATTGTGTTTTCTAAATGACGAGCCTATAAGATATGAAAAGAACCAATCCTTACAGTTGATCGACCAATAACAGAACCCAGTACCAGCGTTAGATTATTTGATAACGTTCTTTATACCATAGACATAGATAGATACACGGTGTTTATCGCAAATCCACGGAATATCTATTTTAATATGAGGTACCGGCGTACGTGACGTTACCATAATCTCCAATATCGCCATTTAAGGTCATAGTAAAACTGCAAACATAGCCGAGGATTTTCAATTAACAGACATCAGCGTTCATGTTAAATGTCTATAAATATTCAACAAAATCGTTACAGAAGTTAATGATGGACAATCAATGAACAAGCAATAATCTGTCATCGTTATTTCGTTTATCAAGTCTGTAAAGCGTGTAACCAGAGGTGTTAATTAATATACTTGAAAAGTCGATCAATCAGCAAGTGGTCGACTATCATCGAGCATCTGTTTGAAGAGCATTTATAACTAACATTAATATATACGGTAGTATTGTTTGAACTAAATTATTGTTTGATGTGCTTTTTTCTGCCGAAGGCGTTTTGGATAGACAAAATTACTATCTAAATATTTAGTTATATATAAGTGAAATGGGCTGTTTTAACGGTAAATCGAAATATGTGACAAGACATGCGAAAGTTTTTAATTGTGCACAAAATACGGCTCTAATCAAAAGCTAGAAACATTTCTTTCCAAAATGGTTTTAATCATGTATCTCACATAAAGATTCCTTGGCGCCTGAGGGATCGAACCCACAGCGGTGAGGTGCAAGTGATTTCAAGTCAGAGACTCTAACCACTCGCCCACGCATGCATTCTGGGTAATAAGGAGTATGGCGGACACCATCGATTTTTCCCTTTGTATTATCTGGAGAAACTATCGAAGTAGAAAAACCTGTTAAATTAACCATTTATTCTTCAAATAGAGGATCCTACATGAGTGCTCATTCATTGTGACCGTGTTACTATATGGGGTATACTCGCTTGGCTTAGGTACTCGGGGTGGTCACTTCTGTGGGGCCTGAGAAAACAATCAATTCAGAATGTAGATCAACTTTCTTTTAATGTATCACGTTGAAGTATAAGGGAGCAAGTCCTACAATAAGGGTTAACATGTGCATAATGTTATGTATACAATAAGGGTTAACATGTGCATAATGTTATGTACTCTTAAATATACACATACAATTATGTTACTCCTAATTTGCTCAGAATAATAAAAGTAAGTGTATGCCAATAAAGTAAACTCGTTAATATTTAGGTTAACGATATAATAGTTACACAAATCGCATTAATAGAAGAACAATGTTTACATGTACAATATATTTATGAATCAATCAATATATTTATGAATCAATCCCTTAGAATACAAGTATGTCTGTATGATATTATTATACGTATCAGTCGGAACATAGGTTAGTCACCGACTTGTTATATGCCTGCATCGAATTTACATTGCATACAGATGTAGATAAACAATATTAATGAAATTGAGAAGTCGTACGGACGATGACCCTGACCTTAAGTTAAACTTGCAATACGTTTATTTCTAGTATTTATTTTTAGAATTATTGAACCGAAGTTGAATACTTCATTTTGGTTATGACAAACGCACAAGCATGAATTGCACATGAAACAATGCATTATTCCAAATAGAACTAGACAATGTAAATTGTGATAAAGTGCATAAATATTCACGTTAAAATAATAAAGATTCTTACCAGAGAAAACAATCAATTCGGAATGTAGATCAACTTTCTTTTAATGTATCACGTTGAAGTATAAGGGAGCAATTGATCTTTAGGTAGCTACATGCCATTTTATGTGATCATTTCTCAGAGTGGTTGTCATGGTGAAGTGGACACTTTGACCAATGAAATCTGTTCAGGTTATTTGCTGACCTGTAACCCTTGCATATATTTAAATACTGATCAGTATATTTCGGCGGAACTAAATTGACCATGATTGATTAGGTCCATAGAAATTCTCAGAGATATTACAAAGACTGCTACCAGGGGGTTCGGCAGCTTCCTGTATTCAGACAGGGAATGGTCAATTGATTAATGTGTGGTTACCTTGAAGTTCTTAAAGTATACATATTTTTCTATTAATATCACTTTTTGGCTGACCACTTGATATATAAGCCTGGTGAGAAACTCAGAGAATGGCCGTTCAGAGTTAAACGATTTGTAAGGAGCACTGAGTCTTAGTATTAATTACCGCAGCATACTTGCGACTAAAACCTTAAACATAGATAACTGCAAACTACAATTAACACAAATCAAATTCTAACGACTATATATATATATGTATCTGTAAATGAAAATGCAATATTAAAGAAATGAAACAGGAAAAGAACATGCACACAATACACACTTAATTATAGCTGGGTAACATCATCATTGAATTTATTAAACGAGTTGGTAAAATGATATAATGCGAGGCTCTTGCCGAGCATTATCATTTTTGCTAACGAATTTAATAAATTCAATAATGAATGAAAACGAATGTTAAATTCTATTTATCACATAACTTATAACGACATATTACGTCAGAAAACGTACATTAACGTGACGTCCATGACGTCATTAACGTTATGTTATACCACCAGTGGAATATCGAAAATATTGAATGGTGTTATTATACTCACACACCGCATGTTATGTGATAAAATAGATATAGGATATGATTTACATACAACCGTCTATGATAAATGCAATTTTGTTTTCAACTGGTTACCTTTAGCGGAATTGTTACCTTTAGCGGAGGTTGATAAATGCAGTTTTGTTTCCAACGGGTTACCTTTAGCGGAATTGTTACCTTTAGCGGAGGTTGTTACCTTTAGCGGAATTGTTACCTTTAGCGTTGTTACAACACCTATAACCAGTAAATAAGTGTGCCTATTTTAACGTGTTACGTATAAAACGGTGTGGCCCATATTACTGGTGGGATATATGCGTATGTGAAAACTTAAATTCATATAATGTTGTACAATAATTGTTCAATACGCTCTTCTATGGCATATCAAATATTTGTATTTCATTGCTTAATACAATTACAAATAAAATCAACGTGTGCACTGTATTGAAAAAAAAAAAACATTTGTTAAAGCTAATTTCAAAACATTTTGACCTTTAACTCATGAACGAAACTTTACAAATAAAAGTTGTGAAAGTGTTGACATAAATCCTTTAACAGTTAAATGTTTGATTCTGTATTGAAACTGTATTTCTAACACCAGAACAGATGTCTGAAATAAATGCAGTTATCAAAGTATTTAGGGAATAGGTATTCTAAATGTTTTATTATTTTTACATGTGACTCAAAAAAAAGTAACATATTCGAAAATTTGAAAATGTGTAAATCTAAGACAAGTTAGTAATTTTCTTATTAATTTTACAATAATACTTATTCATGAAATATTTTCCAATACGCATATTCTCACTAAAAGCAGATATAACAGTAGATATAAAAGTAGATACAAAGTAGATATAAAAGTAGGTACAAAAGTAGATATAAAAGTAGATATAAAAGTAGGTATAAAAGCAGATATAAAAGCAGATATATAAAAGTAGATATAAAAATAGATATAAAAGCAGAAATAAAAGTCGATATAAAAGTCGATATAAAAGTCGATACAAAGTAGATATAAAAGTAGGTATAAAAATAGATATAAAGATAGATATAAAAGTAGATATAAAAGCAGATATAAAAGCAGATATATAAAAGTAGATATAAAAATAGATATAAAAGCAGAAATAAAAGTCGATATAAAAGTAGATATAAAAGCAGATATAAAAGTCGAATAGGAAATGTAGCATTCAAGGACCACAGTCAGCCAAAAAAACGCACAGAATCAAACAACAATTACAAAGATGAACAAGCAAGGTTTTACGCAAGCGTAAAATAGCTTCCGAGAGGCATCAAGTCACAGGTGTTAAAACAATATTGAATACAATAAATGTTGTCACGGAGACATAAACATGCCTGTACCATTTTTTGTTACATTCTTTCCAATTTTTACCAAGCATTTTACCTTCCTACCAAGCATTTTGAATCAATGTGGGCGACCTCGCTTCTTTCTGTTCAAATACCTTGACATGCCTTACATATTGATTACAATTCACACTTGTAACACGACGTGCTAGAAGTACACACCAGCACAGAAATGTCAGAAGTACAATTGTTCACATGTAAGGGATACGTGTGCGTTTGCGTGTGCATTACAACATATATAAACTGTTCACTATTACCATATGTAATTATAAGATTGCGTTATCAAAGTAAAAAATATAAAGTAACTGTTGCTACATTTCCATTAGCAATAATGAAAACCATAATAATGAAAATTAAAAAAAGAAAAAAGAAGGAAATCAGCAGACTTGAAGCCTCCCTTCCCCGGCACTAACGGCCAGTAAATGTTTCATCGCTTACGTATACAAATACTGACTACATGCTACATTACAGTAGACTGGTCGCGAGTGTGGATGTCAATCAATTCTGAAAAGGGGATCTCTTGGAATCAACAAACACAAACAATAGAGAAAAGTAGCAGACTCGGTTTTACCGAGTCTATTCCTTTTCGGTTTATGTCTCCAGCCTGTTAACCGAAGATGTATGCAACCGTGTTTTTGTGTAATACATACAGTGGATTTTCTGTCTTCACAAGGTGGAGTCCGAGACAGAACCGTGGTGATTGAGAGGTGGGAAGACAGTAATTTCGCTTGCCATTAGCAATAATGACAACCATAATAATGAAAATTGAAAAAAAAAAAAAAGAAGGAAATCAGCAGACTTGAACCCTCCCTTCCCCGGCACTAATGGCCAGTGAATGCTTCATCGCTTACGTATACTAATAATGACTACATGCTACATTTCAGTAGACTGGTTTACGAAAACGTCATTTCAGCATGTGAAAAGGTAACCTTTCAACATTACAAAATATGTGTTTTTTTCAGACGAGTTCTCTAGGAATTTAAGTTGTAAAGCATGCTTATAGCCACTTACATGAGTCACAGTCTGTTTACCATAGACAGATATAAAACCCATATAAGGGTCAGCTGAATAAAAGGTCATTACGTGGTCCGAGTATTAACTTACATACCCCATCCAACCCCTTCTCCAAGAAGCGAAAATGGGGTTGGCTGGGGTATGAAATAAAATCTTAATGTCGGCTTAAAAGGTTTGTATATTGTAAAATTAAAACATTTAATGGGCAATTTTAAACAGGTTATCACATATTTTCAGTAAAAAATGTTTGTAAACATGTTTACAAATATGTGGTTGTAAACATATGGTTTATGTTTGTAAACATATGAATGTTTGTAAACATACTGACAAAATATCCATTATAAATTTAAGGCTATAAATTTATGCTAATATAAGCTTTTCCATCGCTGAATGGAATTCAGGCTGGACCACGTAATGCAAAAAAAGTCGAACAAGACAGTCAAGGACAACAGTCATTAAAAAAACACATAAACAAATAATAGTCAGCAACATATTGAGGTATGTATATACTACATACAAATAGGAATGTGAGTACTGGGACCGTAACAAGTGTAATGGCATGAATACTCGTGGCATTACTTGTTATGCAGATTTACTTATAAGATTAAGTTATATGAATACTTGTGGCATTACTTTTTATGCAGATTTCCTTAAATAATTAAGTTATAAAATTAGTAACTACTATCCTGGACCTAAACATACATACGAAATCGGCACTAATTCAGAACAGTTTCGTAGTAAATAACAAAAACGGGTTCATGCCAGGTAACGTGAGAGATGTTGCACCTTATATTACCTCTCATAAACAGACTCCATTATAAAACAGAGTCTGCTTCTGTTCTCTCTTTTTTGTGTTCGTTGCACCCAAGGATCCTCTTTTCAGTATGTTTTGACATTTACACTAGCGTTTGTTTAGTGTTGTGTGGCGGCTGTAAAAAGTCGCCCGACTACAGATCAATAGCATTACTACTTACTTGTCTTTTGGGATCATTAAGCTCAAGCTGTGTGGCTTTAAAGTAGAATACCGCTTAAGCCGGTGCTAGAGGGTGTGAGGGGTGTTTTCTCTCTTCTTTGTGTTTGTTGCGTCCAAGGAATCCTCTTTTCAGTATGTATTGAAATTTACACTAGCGTTTGTTTAGTGTTGTGTGGCGGCTGTAAAATGTCGCCCGACTACAGATCAGTAGTATTATTACTTACTTGTCTTTTGGGATCATTAAGCCCAATCTGTGTGGCTTTCAAGTAGAATACTGCTTAAGCCGCTGCTAGAGGGTGTGATAGGTATTGCACCTTATATTTCCTCTCATGAACAGACTCAATAAAACGGAATCTGGTACATTTCTCTCTTTTTATGTGTTTGTTGCTTCCAATGGATCCTCTTTTCAGTATGTTTTGACATTCATATATACTAGCGTTTGTTTAGTGCTGTGTAGCGGTTGTAAATACTCGCCCCGACACTTCAAATCAGTAGTTACTACTTGCTCATCAAGCCCAATCATTGTGATTTTTGTAATAAAATACCGCTTACTCCGGTGCTATGGGGCGTGAGAGGTGTTGCACCTTATATTACCTCTCATGAACAGACTCAATAAAACCGAGTCTGATACTTTTTCTCATTTGTCTGTGGTTGTTTCTTCCAAGGGATCCTCTTTTCAGTATTTATTTCATAAACGTTTTAAATTGCATTGTAACGTCATACACTGCTGCAACAAATAAGCAAATACATTTAACATCCAGTAACAAAAAGTATTACCGTTTCCTCGCTTAAAGGTTATTCCTATCATTATGTTTCATTAGTCTTTCTTCACTGTGTCAGCTATATCTTCAACAATGATAATGTTCTCGGATGTTACGTACTAGTAAGATTAAAAAAAATGAAACAACTGGCATAAATCCTGGTTACTGAACGAGTTATTGTGTAACAGAACTGGTTTGGAACTGAATCTATAGCTGTATTGAGCAGCATTGTGCGAGTCAAACTCAAGTTAGGTGTTTTGATTTTGTTTGTTTGTTTGTTTGTTTGTTTGTTTGTATGGTGTTTTACGTCATTTTCAACACATGTAAGGTTATATATGACGTTCGATTTTTTTTGGTGGAGGCAGACCACCCACATTTCCTGGGTAGAACCAGTAGTGTACACCTCCCGCCATCCATGTTTGTTACCCGATAATGCGTCCGTAAGTATAATGAGTATAACTATATGTTATGATTTTTGTTATTTAACCCCTTTTTTTTAAGTATCCAAGAAATGCATAACATGACATGTATCTGCTAAATAGGGCGAGCATATACCCGCTACTCATTTACATTGCTAAGACACTGAGAATTAGTTCAGCCAATGATACACTATCATAATATAGATGTCAAATTTACTTAAACTGTAATAAAACAGGGTATTTTTAGTGAACATTTTCAAAGATAAAAGCATTCTATATATAAAAAAAAGCAACATTCAATGTATTTTAAATGTGAAACTTGATGTATATAATGCGTAAGTGGTATATGCCAGTGCATATTTGTTTTAATTGCAGCCGAATAAATTATAAGACCTCATTTAAACTTTAATTTTAGCATTTAATAAGTACCTTGATAGTTTTGTTTTAATTAAGTGGTCCGAGTATTAACGTTCATACCCCATCAAACCCCTTCTCCTTGAAGCGAAAATAGGGTTGGTTGGGGTATGACATAAAATCTTAATTTCGGCTTAAAATGTTTCTATATTTTAAAATTAAAATCATTTAATATGGAAATTTAAACAGGTTATCGCATTTATTTTTTTCAATTGCCGTTATAAAATCATGATCATGAATATAAGCTTCGTGTAATGGAATTAAGGCGGGATCATGTAATGCGACTTAATTTTATATATTTATAAATGTTATAACAATGCAATGTAGTTAGTTAATAACCACATAGAAATGATATAAATGGAAGCCGTCCTCGGCGTCGCTTGTATTTGTTGAACCATACGTTTTTAATTGAATCTATTTATTCTGCAATATCGCATCCACAATCTTCCAGATAATCAATTTCATGGACTGCATATATAAAAGTAAATAAATAAATCAAAGACATTTTGATTTCCCTCCTTCAAATCAGACTTGTATATAGATCTTTAATGCCACGCCGATTATATCAAAACAATAAAATAAGGTAAGGAGTTACTTTTTTGAAATATTTACGATCGAAAACTGATTTTTTTGACATAGTTATGTTGATATATGTCAATTATTACCACCGGTACCTAAACGTGTATACCCAAAACACCATTAAATAGTATAAATCAACGTTCGTGTAGGTATAATTCAAATTGGCGTATGGTTGTTATCAGAATGTGAGATAATTAGCGCACATGTATATCATCATTATTACAGTTAAACGTCATTTTGAAGCTACGTTCGCAACTTCGTTCGTGCAATCAGTACACATTGTTTTATATTAGTGTTATTTATTAGTTTTATATAAATGCTAATTAACGTAGTATTATTTTACACCGTGACCTTTTTGAAAAGACGGTCGATTTTTGGTGAAAGCAAAATAAAAAGTCCAATTTGATAAAATATAGTTTTGCATCAGGCAATGTTAATGCACATGTGGACATGATGGACTTTGTGCTTATGGAGGTGTGTCAACTATTTAATTTTCAGCAAAATAAATAGAGATTATTTAACTTCTGGGATCGATTATAGGGAAATCCTTCACGAGAAGGTAGACGATTGGTTCTTTTCTCGAACGAGCGTATGCGAGTGAATGAAAAAGCAAAATACGTCTACCATCGAGTGAAGGATTTCCCTATAATCGAACACTGCAGTTAAATAATCTATTTATTACATTTTAAATCAGTTTATGCATGACTTTAACGAAATTATTTAAGCGTTACTGAACTTTATCGGCGGATGACGTCGACGTCATCACCACCATATTGACGTCATAACTCAGCGTAACAGTTAGTTATTTTTGTGTTCTGAGTTAGTTAATCGAATAATATTTAGCGATTATGAATATTCTTTCACTGAGAAATCCCAATCTTTCACCGATGAAAATGTAAAAAATTGTATTAAATACACCATGTTCTCGAGAAGGCCTATTAGCTCAGTGTTCAGAACGCATCACTGGAAACCAAAATAATTCTGTTCGAGTACCAATAGAGGCAAACCTGTTTTTTATCAAAAATTATAGTGCCACATATATATACAGTTACGATGACTTCTACTAGATTTCTGTAAAGCTAATGATATTTGGCGCTATAGTTAATCGTTAAGAACCTGATTTCGTCAAGAACTGATGCACATGAAATTACAAATACTTAAATGCCTAGAAAAGAGACATGCGATTTAAGTATAGAGTATTTACATTAAGTAAAGACAAAATCCGAATTGGTTTTTAAGTGGAATGTCGCTTAATCCGATGCGTAAGAGGTGTTGCAAATTATATTACCTCTCATGAACAGACTCAATAGCACAGAGTCTGCTGCTTTTCTCTCATTTTTGTGTTAGTTGTTTCCAAGGGATCCGTTTTCCCGTATTTATTGCCAAAGCATTCTGTGAGATATTTAGTTTAAGAAAATTTAAGAAACATTAAATGAACACAACGTTTATATTCCTTATTGTACTTCTTCCTGATAAGTTTGTTTTTATCTAAATTATAAACTGTATGTCAAAACCGAATGGAAATCTGAGGAAAAAGAAGCAGTAAAAGTAAAAAAAAAAAAGAACTAAACTGGCATTTACTTGGCCTTCCCTGGTTGGATAATAATCAAAACAAATAACCAACATGAAAATATATTTAACATTTACCCACTCGAACGTTGGTGTTGGTATGCATTTGATGGTTTTGCAGGTAAGTATGGCATTGATCTTCATGTTTTTGCGTATGTATTGGCAAAAACGTTATGACGTCTAAATCTTAAAATGGATGGTAACGTAGTATGTTTGTCTTCAAGATTGTCTTGTGCCATTAACGATATATACGACTTCTGAAAAATACAATGAGTATTTGATTTATGGATTTCTATGTTTGTTTTTATATTCATATATACATGATCACCAGGGTGTTAATCTTACATTGCCTATTTATGATACCTAGTCCGTTAGAGGATATAGCCTGGCGGAGATATCTTTACTTACACTGTCCCGTTAAATTGGGTTGACAGTAGGGTAAGAGTTAGACTTAGAACCTGGTTTTAACCATCAGACATCATCAGACGTTTTTTGCCACCGACCGTTCCAAACAAAATATTGTCGACCCTGTTATATTTACGGTTTCGCATACTTTGTTTCAATTTATCTTTATAATTGTTGTTTGTTGTCTTTGGTTGATCATGTTCTACGAAAGCTACACTTCCTGCGCTTATACTTACTTTTATTCTTAGATCAATAGGATTCGAGCTGAAAATAGTGGCATTACCTCCTATTTGCATTACGTGATCCGAGTATTAACTTTCATACCCCATCAACCCCCTTTTCCAAGAAGCGAAAACGGGGTTGGCTGGGGTATGAAATAAAAACCTTAATTTTGGCTTTAAAAGTGCGTATATTGTAAAATTAAAACATGTAATACGTAATTTTAAACAGGTTATCGCTTTTTTTTCAGTAAAGAGTGTCTTTTACACGTACTTTGACGAAATATCCGTTATAAAATTCTGCTAATATAAGCTTTCCCATCGCTTAATGGAATTAAGTCGGGACAACGTAATGTTGTATACTTAGATTGTTGGAATTCCAAACTAACATGGGCTGTCTATTCCAGTTTGAAGTAAATTTACGTATTTTATACGCAGTCTGGAAAAACACGCGTGTTTACCATTTCAACACTGTAAACTTGAAGATAACTGTTTTATTTTAAAAAACAATATGTAGGAAGATAAGTGAAAGATAATAGGCTGTTGTTGATTAATCGTTTTCATCACATGTCATAGTGATAAATTGTTAATCTGTTTTTGTAACACCAAGCAATGTACTGTGTTTATTACCATCAAAGATAATTCGCTGTGCGTACTTGTTTTCTGTTTTAAACTTTACGAAAGAAATATTTTAAACGTTAGTATCAAAATGTAAATTATTGATACAAAAATATAATTGTTAAATACAGTTATTGTATCTATCTTCGGTTATGTGTAGAAAATAATGTAAGGACAACTTAACAACTATAAGAAATGTATTACATTTGTGAAAATATCGAATATTAATATGTAATATATACAAGGTAGTGTGGTAGCTTGTGTGTAAATTGTGAAACAAATGGTTATTACTGGCTTCATTGATTTAAAGAAAAATATGAAAAGCGTGGCGTGATTTAAAACAAGGTGTACGTTATAGAACTGTCGTTTCTGCCATCAGAATATTTCAATGTGTTAAGCAAATAAGTCATCAACATGATTGTTTAAGATGGATATGTTGTTTTTTTACATTTTCAGCAACAAACGGAGGTAAACATATTTTAATAATGTTCATAATAAGGTGCAGAAGTGGCCTATGGTTCTGAAAAACAACATTGAGCTATACAATATCTATGCTGTTGTTCTTTTGTAAATAAAATTCGTGAAACGAATTGTATCTATATTTTTATTCTAACAATTATGCAAGAGAAATATATCTATGTAGGCGTTTTAATTCGGGAAATTGATTTTCAAATGAAATTAAAAAATGTAGGTGTAGATATTTTCTAAATTACTAACCTTACATGCTGGATAAGTGTATACCTTTTGAACACTTGAGGTATACTTATTCAGTTGCGTTGTCTCAGAACCTTTCCCTTTTATATTAGAGCTAGTTCTTATCACTCTTTGGAATTAAAATACTAGGAGAAACAAAATTAAAAAGACAAATCAATTTGATATTCAAATATTAAAATATGATGACATATTGCGGAATATAATCAGGTGCTATTTCTATCAATAACCATGTATCGTGCTGAGTTGCATCGCTTGCCGTTAATACATATCATTACTTAAAATAATCTTTCATTCACTGTATAAGCTATCTTCCACTTTGAAAATATTATCTGATAAATGACTTAATGAAAATATATCATGTAACAGTAAAGATAACTAACTGAATCTCTCAGTATCCTCTCTTAATATACATATGGTTTAACCTTTTGATAAATGGTTGAAAGTGGAATTGACTGTGTAACGACTGGTGACTATACCTTAGTTGGGTGTATACTAGTGTTTATATCCGAACTGATTGAATAAAAGCTAGTATATATACACCAGGTTTGACTGAATATATACCCGAGTTGACTGGATACAGTATTGTGTATATACCAGAGTTGTCTGGATACAGTCTGGTGTATATACCCGAGTTGACTGAGTACGGTATTGTGTATATACCCGAGTTGTCTGGATACGGTATGGTGTATATACCCGAGTTGACTGGATACAGTACAGTGTGTATAGACCCGAGTTAACTGAGTACGGTATTGTGTATATACCCGAGTTGTCTGGATACAGTCTGGTGTATATACCCGAGTTGACTGAGTACGGTATTGTGTATATACCCGAGTTGTCTGGATACAGTATGGTGTATATACCCGAGTTGACAGAGTACAGTATTGTGTATATACCCGAGTTGTCTGGATACAGTCTGGTGTATATACCCGAGTTGACTGAGTACGGTATTGTGTATATACCCGAGTTGTCTGGATACAGTCTGGTGTATATACCCGAGTTGACTGAGTACAGTATTGTGTATATACCCGAGTTGTCTGGATACAGTATGGTGTATATAACCGAGTTGACTGGACACAGTACGGTGTATATACCCGAGTTGACTGGATACAGTATGGTGTGTATATACCCGAGTTGACTAGATACAGTGTGGTGTGTATATACCCGAGTTGACTGGATACAGTATTGTGTATATACTCGAATTGATTGGATACTGCATTGTGTATATACCCGAGTTGACTGGATACAGTATGGTGTATATACCCGAGTTGACTGGATGCAGTATTGTGTATATACCCGAGTTGACTGGATACAGTATGGTGTGTATATACCCGAGTTGACTGGATACAGTATTGGATACTGTATTGTGTATATACCCGAGTTGACTGGATACAGTATGGTGTATATACCCGAGTTGACTGGATACAGTATGGTGCATATACCCGAGATAACTGGATACAGTATGGTGTATATAACCGAGTTGACCGGATACAGTAATGTATATTACCCGAGTTGCCAGCGTACAGTATGGTGTATACCGCGAGATGACAGAATACATTATGGTACGCATACAGTATGATGTATATACCAGAATTGAGTGGATACTGTAGTGTATATATCCGAGTTGACTGGATACAGTATGGTATATATACCCGAGTTGACTTGATACAGTAATGTATATATACTCGAGTTGACTGGATACAGTATGGTGTATATACCCGAGTTGACTGGATACAGTAATGTTTATATACTCGAGTTGTTTGGATACAGTCTGGTGTATATACCCGAGTTGACTGGATACAGTATGGTGTGTATATACCCGAGTTGACTGGATACAGTATTGGATACTGTATTGTGTATATACCCGAGTTGACTGGATACAGTATGGTGTATATACCCGAGTTGACTGGATACAGTATGGTGCATATACCCGAGATAACTGGATACAGTATGGTGTATATAACCGAGTTGACCGGATACAGTAATGTATATTACCCGAGTTGCCAGCGTACAGAATGGTGTATACCGCGAGATGACAGAATACATTATGGTACGCATACCCGAGTTGACTGGATACAGTATGATGTATATACCCGAATTGAGTGGATACTGTAGTGTATATATCCGAGTTGACTGGATACAGTATGGTGTATATACCCGAGTTGACTTGATACAGTAATGTATATATACTCGAGTTGACTGGATACAGTATGGTGTATATACCCGAGTTGACTGGATACAGTAATGTTTATATACTCGAGTTGTTTGGATACAGTCTGGTGTATATACCCGAGTTGACTGGATACAGTATTGTATATATACTCGAGTTGACTGGATACAGTATGATGTATATACCCGAGTTGACTGGATACAGTACAGTGTGTATATACTCGAGTTGTTTGGATACAGTCTGGTGTATATACCCGAGTTGACTGGATACAGTATGGTGTATATACCCGAGATGACTGGATACAGTATGGTGTATATACCCGAGATGACTTGATACAGTATGGTGTATATACCCGAGATGACTTGATACAGTATGGTGTATATACTCGAGGTGACTGGATACAGTATGGTGTAGATACCCGAGATGAATGGATACAGTATGATGTATGTACCCCAGATGACTGGATACAGTACAGTGTGTATATACTCGAGTTGTTTGGATACAGTCTGGTGTATATACCCGAGTTGACTGGATACAGTATGGTGTATATACCCGAGATGACTGGATACAGTATGGTGTATATACCCGAGATGACTTGATACAGTATGGTGTATATACCCGAGATGACTTGATACAGTCTGGTGTATATACCCGAGTTGACTGGATACAGTATGGTGTATATACCCGAGATGACTTGATACAGTATGGTGTATATACTCGAGGTGACTGGATACAGTATGGTGTAGATACCCGAGATGAATGAATACAGTATGATGTATGTACCCCAGATGACTGGATACAGTATGGTGTATATACTCGAGTTGACTGGATACTGTATGGTGTATATACCCGAGATGAATGGATACAGTATGGTGTATATACCCGAGTTGACTGGATATATTATGGTGTATATACCCGAATTGACTTGATACAGTATGGTGTATATACCCGAAATGAATGGATACAGTATGGTGTATATACCCGAGATGAATGGATACAGTAGTGTGTATATACCCCAGATGACTGGATACAGTATGGTGTATATACTCGAGTTGACTGGATACTGTATGGTGTATATACCCGAGATGAATGGATACAGTTGTGTGTATATACCCGGGATCACTGGATACAGTATCGTGTATATACCCGAGTTGACTGGATACAGTATTGTGTAATAGCCCAATTGACTGCGTAAAGTAAGGTGTATATACCCGAGATGACTGCATACAGTATGGCGTATATACCCGAATTGACTGGATACAATATGGTGTATATACCCGAATTGACTGGATACAGTATGGTGTATATACCCGAAATGAATGGATACAGTATGGTGTATATACCCCAGATGACTGGATACAGTATGGTGTATATACTCGAGTTGACTGGATACTGTATGGTGTATATACCCGAGATGAATGGATACAGTTGTGTGTATATACCCGGGATCACTGGATACAGTATGGTGTATATACCCGAGTTGACTGGATATATTATGGTGTATATACCCGAATTGACTTGATACAGTATGGTGTATATACCCGAAATGAATGGATACAGTATGGTGTATATACCCCAGATGACTGGATACAGTATGGTGTATATACCCCAGATGACTGGATACAGTATGGTGTATATACTCGAGTTGACTGGATACTGTATGGTGTATATACCCGAGATGAATGGATACAGTTGTGTGTATATACCCGGGATCACTGGATACAGTATCGTGTATATACCCGAGTTGACTGGATACAGTATTGTGTAATAGCCCAATTGACTGCGTAAAGTAAGGTGTATATACCCGAGATGACTGCATACAGTATGGCGTATATACCCGAATTGACTGGATACAATATGGTGTATATACTCGAGTTGACTGGATACAGTATGGTGTATATAACCCAGTTGACTGGTTACAGTATGGTGTATATACTCGAGTTGACTGGATACAGTATGTGGAATATACACGAGTTGACTGGTTACAGTATGGTGTATATAACCGAGTTGACTCTACACAGTACGGTGTATATACCCGAGTTGACTGGATACAGTATTGTGCATATACTCGAATTGATTGGATACTGTATTGTGTATATACCCGAGTTGACTGGATACAGTATGGTGTATATACCCGAGTTGACTGGATGCAGTATTGTGTATATACCCGAGTTGACTGGATACAGTATGGTGTGTATATACCCGAGTTGACTGGATACAGTATTGTGTATATACTCGAATTGATTGGATACTGTATTGTGTATATACCCGAGTTGACTGGATAGAGTATGGTGTATATACCCGAGTTGACTGGATACATTATTGTGTATATACTCGAGTTGTTTGGATACAGTATGGTGTATATACCCGAAATGAATGGATACCGTATGGTGTATATACCCCCAGATGACTGGATACAGTATGGTGTATATACTCGAGTTGACTGGATACAGTATGGTGTAGATACCCGAGATGAATGGATACCGTATGGTGTATATACCCCAAATGACTGGATACAGTATGGTGTATATACTCGAGTTGACTGTATACAGTATGGTGTAGATACCCGAGATGAATGGATACAGTAGTGTGTATATAACCCAGATTACTGGATACAGTATGGTGTATATACTCGAGTTGACTGGATACTGTATGGTGTATATACCCGAGATGAATGGATACAGTTGTGTGTATATACCTGGGATCACTGGATACAGTATCGTGTATATACCCGAGTTGACTGGATACAGTATTGTGTAATAGCCCATTTGACTGCGTAAAGTAAGGTGTATATACCCGAGATGACTGCATACAGTATGGCGTATATACTCGACTTGACTAGATACAATATGGTGTATATACTCGAGTTGACTGGATACATTATGGTGTATATAACAGAGTTGACTGGTTACAGTATGGTGTATATACTCGAGTTGACTGGATACAGTATGTGGAATATACACGAGTTGACTGGATACAGTATGGTGTGTATCCCCGAGTTGACTGGATATAGTATTGTGTACATACTCGAGTTGATTGGATACTGTATTGTGTATATACCCGAGTTGACTGGATACAGTATGGTGTATATACCCGAGTTGACTGGATACAGTATGGTGCATATACCCGAGCTGACTGGATACAGTATGGTGTATATAACCGAGTTGACTGGATACAGTAATGTATATATACCCGAGTTGCCAGCGTACAGTATGGTGTATATCCCGAGATGACAGAATATATTATGGTACGCATACCCAAGTTGACTGGATACAGTATGATGTATATACCCGAGTTAAGTGGATACTGTATAGTGTATATATCCGAGTTGACTGGATACAGTATTGTATATATACTCGAGATGATTGGATACAGTATGGTGTATATACGCGAGTTGACTGGATACAGTATTGTGTATATACTCGAGTTGTTTGGATACAGTATGGTGTATATACCCGAGTTGACTGGATACAGTAGTGTGTATATACCCGGGATGACTGGATACAGTATGGTATATATACCCGAGATGAATGGATACAGTATGGTGTATATACCCGAGATGAATGGATACAGTATGGTGTATATACCCGAGATGAATGGATACAGTATGGTGTATATACCCGAGATGAATGGATACAGTAAGGTGTATATACCCGAATGGACTGGATACAGTATGGTGTATATACCCGAGATGAATGGATACAGTATGGTGTATATACCCGAGATGACTGGATACAGTATGGTGTATATACCCGAGATGACTGGATACAGTATGGTGTATATACCCGAGTTGACTGGATACAGTATGGTGTATATACCCGAGATGAATGGATACAGTATGGTGTATATACCCCCAGATGACTGGATACAGTATGGTGTATATACCCGAGTTGATTGGATACAGTATGGTGTATATACTCGAGATGAATGGATACATTATGGTGTATATACCCGAGATGAATGGATACAGTATGGTGTATATACCCGGGATGACTGGATACAGTATGGTGTATATACCCGGGATGACTGGATACAGTATTGTGTAATACCCCAGTTGACTGCGTACAGTATGGTATATATACCGGAGTTTACTGGATACAGCATGGTGTATATACCCGAGTTGACTGGATACAGCATGGTGTATATATCCTAGTTGACTGGATACATTATTGTGTATATACCCGAGTTGACTGGATACAGTATGGTGTTAATAACCGAGTTGACTGGTTACAGTATGGTGTATATAATCGAGTTGACTGGTTACAGTATGGTGTATATACTCGAGTTGACTGGATACAGTACGTGGAATAAACATGAGTTGACTGGATACAGTATGGTGTGTATCCCCGAGTTGACTGGATATAGAAGTGTGTATATACTCGAGTTGATTGGATACTGTATTGTGTATATACCCGAGTTGACTGGATACAGTATGGTGTATATACCCGAGTTGACCTGATACAGTATATGGAATATACACAAGTTGACTGGATACAGTATGGTGTATATACCCGAGTTGACTGGATACAGTATGGTGTATATACCCGAGTTGACTGGATACAGTGTGGTGCATATACCCGAGCTGACTATATACAGTATGGTGTATATACTCGAGTTGATTTGATACTGTATTGTGTATATACCCGAGTTGACTGGATACAGTATGGTGTATATACCCGAGTTGACTGGATATAGTAGTGTGTATATACTCGAGTTGATTGGATACTGTATTGTGTATATACCCGAGTTGACTGGATACAGTATGGTGTATATACCCGAGTTGACTGGATACAGTGTGGTGCATATACCCGAGCTGACTGGATACAGTATGGTGTATATAACCGAGTTGACTGGATACAGTAATGTATATATACCCGAGTTGACTGGATACAGCATGGTGTATATATCCTAGTTGACCTGATACATTATTGTGTATATACCTGAGTTGACTGGATACAGTATGGTGTATATAACCGAGTTGACTGGTTACAGTATGGTGTGTATACTCGAGTTGACTGGATACAGTACGTGGAATATACACGAGTTGACTGGATATAGTATGGTGTGTATCCCCGAGTTGACTGGATATAGTAGTGTGTATATACTCGAGTTGATTGGATACTGTATTGTGTATATACCCGAGTTGACTGGATACAGTATGGTGTATATACCCGAGTTGACTGGATACAGTATGGTGCATATACCCGAGCTGACTGGATACAGTATGGTGTATATAACCGAGTTGACTGGATACAGTAATTCATATATACCCGAGTTGCCAGCGTACAGTATGGTGTATACCCCGAGATGACAGAATGCATTATGGTACGCATACCCAAGTTGACTGGATACAGTATGATGTATATACCGAGTTGAGTGGATACTGTATAATGTATATATCCGAGTTTACTGGATACAGTATTGTATATATACTCGAGTTGACTGGATACAGTATGGTGTATATACCCGAGTTGACTGGATACAGTATTGTGTATATACTCGAGTTGTTTGGATACAGTATGGTGTATATACCCGAGTTGACTGGATACAGTATGGTGTATATACCCGAGTTGACTGGATACAGTATGGTGTATATACCCGAGTTGACTGGATACAGTATGGTGTATATACCCGAATTGACTGCGTGCAGTATGGTGTATATACCTGAGAAGACTGGATACAGTATGGTTTATATACTCGAGTTGACTGGATACAGTATGGTGTATCTACACGAGTCGACAGGATACAGTATTGTGTATATACCCGAGTTGACTTGATACAGTGATATATAGTATGGAATATATACCCGAGATGACTGGATACAGTCTGGTGTATATACCCGAGATGACTGGATACAGTCTGGTGTATATACCCGAGTTGACTGGATACAGTATTGTGTATATACCCGAGTTGATTAGATACAGTTTGGTGTATATACCCGAGTTGACTGAATAAAGTCTGGTGTATATGTCATACATACCAGAGTTACGTATACACCTGGTGTACATATGTCATACCTACCAGAGTTAAATGTGTTACACCTGGTGTATATGCCATACATACCTGAGTTACGAATGGTAAACCTGGTGCATATGCCATACATAGGTACACCTGGCGTATATACCATACATAACAGAGTTATTATGTTACACCTGGCGTATATACCATACATACCAGAGTTAAGTATGGTACACCTGGCGTATATACCATACATACCAGAGTTAAGTATGGTACACCTGGCGTATATACACATCATACGTTATCACCTCAGCTAAGGTATATACACCAGGTGTACAATACTTAACTCTGGTATGTATGGTATAGGCCTATATGCCAGGTGTACCATACTTAACTCTGGTATGTATGGTATATACGCCAGGTGTAACATAATAACTCTGTTATGTATGATATATACTGTGGACTTCACCCGTGTTGATTGGATACATTATGGTGTATATATCCGAATTGACTAGATACAGTATGGTGTATATACCAGATTTGACTGAATACAATATGGTGGATATACCATAGTGAATTATGTTAAACTGCAGCTGGTGTATATACCTTAATTGGTATGATAAGGTAGTTTGTATATACCCGAGTTGACGTGGCAAATCCATTCAGCACGGCAATAGCGAATTTAAACACAAGGATCATTGAATAAATTGAAAGACATGACAAAATTCGTTCAATTTAATTGTCATGAATTTAACTGAAATTGTTTGTCTACATAAGCGTTAATACATGTAATATAGACGAAATAATGGTATCGCGATGTATGTCACGTAAATAAAAATATATTAATTCTTTAACACAGCGTAAGACATGAAACGTCCATGTTTTTTTTAATATCCCTTTAGTAATCTTTGGGATCATCAAGCCCAATATTGGCGGTTTTAAAAAAGAATTCCGCTAGGGGGCGTGATAGTACATTACCTCTCATAAACAGACCAATAAATGAGATATAAAAGTCGAACTGTGGAACAGGAAATGTAGCTTCAAGCACCACCGAAGTCTGCAACTGTTCTCTCTTCTTTGTGTTTGTTGTTACCAAGAGATCCCCTATTCAGTATGTATTGATGTCATCATATTAGATCGTCCACATATTCCAAAGCGTTAAAAATATGATATGAAAATAAAGTCATTAAAACTGGCCTTAGGCAATTTAATATTACAAATTCAAAGTATAATGATGCCTAAGACTACAAATTAAAGTTTATGATGTATCGAAGTATCCTCCTTTAAGAACGTTGTGGTCGCCAAAAGCACTTATAGTTTTGTGGCGCTTGTTTCATCAAAGGTTTTTTGGACTTTTTAGACAAAATTCATCTAGTACCTAATTAAGTTGTATATCAGTGAAACAGACATTTTTAGTGTTAAATAATAAATACCTTACTATTCAAAATCGGTTGAGAAATAAAAAGTTAATGCGCGATGAATGGGGCATTTTCTGATGGGGCATTTTAAATACAAAGTTCTGCTGCGTGAACAATTTGGGGAAAAAAACAAGTATCCAGAAATGTTTTTAAATTGTTCGATATTCGTAAATTAAGACACCCTGAAATTTATATAGCAAACTATGACGTTATTTGAAATTTCTGAAGTTTTTGCTGTTCCGCCAACAAGGAATTTACATGGGAAAATGTTGCGTGTCATGTTTGCAATGATTATCATTTATTGGAGTAAGTATGCTATGTTTAACAATTAGTTTTAACTATAGGCCTGCTGGCTGTTAAAAGCTTTGGGAGTTTTGTGAGTCGGGTTTCACGAGATAAGAAAATATTTGAAAATATGACCAAATGCCTCACGTGTTTCTTAAAACAAAAATCCAACAGGAAATGTACTAAACACATAGAGGACTTGAACACGAAATAGTACACAATCGCCTTAAGCTTAAAGAAAATTGATGTTTATCTTACGGATGACGGGAGGGATACAGTACTAGTTCTAACCAGGAAAAGTGGATGGTCTGCCTCTACCACAAAACAAATCGGCCGTCATATATAACCTTACATGTGTTGAAAATGACGAAAAACACCATACAAACAAATACATTAGTTAAAGATATATTAGGATGGTATATTTGAGAAACAAATCCACTTTGACAGAGGAGCTATGATTGTCGAGTGGTTTGCAACCTTGCCTCTCAATTCAGAGGCCACGGGTTTGATTCCTGGCGTGGTTTTTTTCCAAACACAATTCTTCAGTACCTATTATTCGGGCAACATACTGTGAAAGTTTGCCATCTTTCGGTGGGGACGTTAAGCCGTCGGTTTCGTGCGCAGGGGGATCCATACCCTATGCTGAACTATTTGTTCAAACGAAGCTTTAAAAGGTCATCATATTTGATACTTATCCATTTTTCCAGTTTTCAGGAGAAATAAAATTGTCTTCATGTTCGTGCTAAAACAATGGCATACAGCTGAGAACTGTCTTGTTATCTTGTGCGCCATGTTGGGGTTATTTTTAAAACCATACTTCCGACGACTACAACACCGGAAGCGAAATAATATGTTACCTTTAGCGGAAGATGTGATTGTTACCTTTAGCGGAGGTTGTTACCTTTAGCGTTGAAATTGTTACCTTAAGCGGCGGTTGTTACCTTTAGCGGAATTGTTAACTTTAGCGTTGTTACAGCCCGCAGACAGAAACAAAATAGCGAGGGTTTTTATATGTTGTACTTAGGCAATTTATTCAATTTCAACACGTAAGTTACGATTGTGTGCTTGTTTTCAAAATAAACAGATCATTCAAAGAGGCAAACATTGGTACACCTGTAATATAATAATATCATACCATCGGTGCCAATACAAAACAACGGAGAAATAAATACCACCACGAATATTAATGATTTTAAATTTTCGATTCAGTGCACAGTAGCTTTAAACATAATCATAAACAGGCAGATTTACAGAAGCTCTATAAGAAATGACTAGTATGGTTTCTTTAAACACCACTGGAAATAAATGAGTTTACATTACCATAAAGAAAAGAATTGTATAACAAATTTGCTTTAGCTCTTCCTGATAAAGCAGCTTATAATGTAAATTATTATAGTTTGACGCATGTATTACGCCAATTTGTTTTCTGTCTGGAACTTGGGAGAACTAATTCGTATACTCTAGGTCAGATTGTTGAGAATGATGTTGGTTCCACGCATACATCTCAGTGCACCGTTTTCAAGACTAGGGTAGACGAAGAGAAAAACAAAGTTCTACTGTTTACATAAACTTTGTGAGCCCTTTTCAAAATGTTATCATCGTAAACAATAAATATAGCTTTTGTATAGCTTCTATCTCCACGCAGAGTTATCGTTCCTTGCACTCACATATATCTCTGCTTACTACTAAATTACGGTAAATTTTGGTAAAACCTGTTAAATTTGAATATGTTTGCGTGAAACTTATTTATTTCTTGTGTAAATATAATTTTCAGAATATCTGCAAATTAGATGTTGCAAGCTTTGAAATAATGCAAGAAAACAATTTAGTTTTAATCGGGACTATTTTACCATAAAAATAATACATACTTATGTCTCCTCAGTCGAAACGCATATGTAAACATTTCAAACTGAAGCACGATAGCAGAAAATTATAAAAAAAAAATAACTCATAGAAATAAAAATTGAAATTAAATAATATAGGCCTATATTTTATCTTTGCAGATCACGGAAAAGGATTTATTATAAACATCGTCATAACTTTTTTGAATAATCACATGACCTTACCGTTCGCCCTACTTCCTTTGACGTTGACAGAGTCAAATGAGGAACGAGTGTACTCTGGGTAGAGATTGGTATAGCTTATGTGACAATTTAGGACTATCTTTGGTGATGTGATTTCCACACTTCAAAAGATCCTTGCTCATGGTCTTTTCATACATCTTTTAATTATTTAAGCGTGTAAGAAAGTTGATTAAAAGAGATTATGACCCTATCAGTTTACAACGCACTGCATTTTTAGTGTTGACCCATTTACAGTTCGCCGCTATGTTTTCCTCTTTGAATGTGCGATGCCCCGACATATCTACGATGTATAACGCCAATTTGTGATCTGGTATTGCCGAATCCTTAAAGGTTTATTCTCTTGTTGCTCTGGCTTTTGCCAAGTCATTGAATACTTGCTTTGTGACATCCTAGGCCTTTTTTTTATTTATAAAATATCTCCGTGAAAATATAACATGATAGTTTTTGTGTTTACTTATATTTCCTATGTATACTGCCTAGTTTGTGAGAGGTTTAATTATTTACACTGTCCCGTCGCGACAATATGATAAGAGTGAAATTTGGTGCACCCTAGAACCTGGTTTAACACCTAGCTGTCTTTTTTTTCGCAAAGCGTTTTTCCTATTGTCAACCCTTTCAGGTTGTTGGTGGTTTGTTTCAATTTATCCGTGTTATTGTGTTCTGTGAATGCTGCATTTCCTTTTCGATCGTGCCAAGAAGTTTAAGTCACACGAAAATGTATCCGTCTTTTTTACGCATTTTGATTTCTCTGCTTCACATGCTGTCACATTGAAATAACTCCACCCAAAGCATCGCTGCACTTTGATTGGCTGGATCACTGACCTGACTGCGTTCGGGTTGTTTTGTGTTCGTCCAATGAAATATCGCATACTGACAAACGATTCATGACGTAATCAATGTTCCGGTCATAATAAATTAAACTCATTGATTTCAATTTGTGTAACAAAAATGCACTGGGTAGATTTGTGTTTTGGTGTTGTATTCTTTCATCAACAGGCGGTAAATATTAAAGTGGGAATTAAAGTCTTTCAAAATTAGTACAAGAACATTTTCGGAACCATTCAAGAACTGTGCGTGTGCTATTCCATAAACCGCAGTACCTGGTCGATGGTTCATTTTTACACACCGTACACCTCAAGAAAGATATTGGATTTAAGCAATTATAACATGCGAGGGGAAGTAAAGATAACCACCTGTTAATTACACGTTTCATTCCTAATTATCTTAAAAAAATATTTGTCTAAGATCAAATGTGTGTGAATTTACGTTTATCATATAAGTCTAGAACATTTTAAAGATGATTACGATCCATTTAACGACAACGTACACTAAACGGTGACTATTTAATCAATTCAGCTGCGAAGTTTCAAAACTTTACCTTTGACATGCGCAGCGAATAGATTAAAAAAAATATAATAATATTGGAAATTGTCTGTAGATATCGCGAGTGAATACGCGAGATCTACAAAAGAGAAATAGCGTGAACAAAATTGAGACAAAATGCTAGTGTTACTTTGCTGGTTATTATTGGCTACATTGATCCTAAATATCAAAAGCGTTATTTAAGACAGGAGTTGGTTATAGAAGCATTCATTTCTGTGAGCATTATAGAGACGCTATGTTTGTGCAAATCCATCAAGAGTATTTTTCTCCCATGGGGACTTGTTTCAGATGGATATTTGTTTTAGCTGTGTCTTGGACATGTTTTGCGACGAATGGAGGTAAACACTTTAATAATTAATGTTAACGCTATATTATATTAATGCTATTGCAATCTATAAAATAATACATCATTATACAGGCATGTTAAATTCGTAAAATACCGCTAAAATAAATATTTATGATAAATATATTATCTGGATAAGATAAAAATCCAAGCCCGTTATTTAATCTACAGAGTTCATTTTGGTTCAAAAGCTTCAGGAACCTGTTTCTTTTGTTTTAGAAAAAAACTGATACGTATAAAAACAATCTGCAAAGTTGTAAAAAAATATATTTGGAAATAAACGGTACTTATACACACTAGACGTACTTATATACACTAGACTAAACATTTGTTCTAATGTATATCAATATGAATTGGTATTAACGTGGTAACAGCATAGTTGTAATGTGCTATTCAAGTTATACAATGTACTATTCAACTATCAGTTATACATTGTACTATTCAACTATCAGTTATACAATTTACTATTCAACTATCAGTTATACCATGTACTATTCAACTACGAGTTATATTATGTTCTATTCAACTATCAGCTATACAATGTACTATTCAACTATCGGTTATACAGTGTTATATGCTATTCAGCTATCAGTTATTCAACGTACTATCCAACTATCAGTTATACGGTGATAATGCGATATTCAGCTATCAGTTATACAATATAATATTTAACTATCAGTTTTGTAGTGTAATGTACTATTCAACTGTCAGCTATACAATGTACTATTTAAATATCACAATGTACTATTTAGCTATCAGTTATACAATGTACTAGTTAAATATCCTTTACAATGTACCATTCAACTATCAGTTATACAATGTTCTATTCATTTGTCAGCTATACAATGTACCATTCAACTATCAGTTATATGTTCTATTCAATTGTCAGCTATACAATGTACCATTCAGCTATCAGTTATACTATTTAACTATCAGCTATACAATGTACTATTTAGCTATCAGTTATACAATGTACTATTTAGATATCAGTTATACAATGTACTATTCAATTATCAGTTATACAATGTACTATTCAACAATCAGTTATACAATGTACTAGTCAACTATCAGTTATACAATGCACTATTCAACTATCAGTTATATGTTTTATTCAACTGTCAGTTATATAATGTACTATTTAAATATCAGTTATAAAATGTACTATTCAGCTATCAGTTATACAATTTACTATTCAACTATCAGTTATACAATGTACCGTTCCAGAAAATCGGTTATATAATGTACTATTCAACTATCAGTTATACAATGTACTATTTAACTATCAGTTATACAATGTACTATTTAACTATCAGTTATAATGTACTATTTAACTATGAGTTATACAATACACATTGGACGAACTGCAAAGAAGTATTCAGTAGCGTTTCTCTTCAGTTAACGCGTTTAACGTTTATCGTTTCATCGCTTAACGGCAATACGTATCATTAATTTATATATAGTTTTTTCCCTCAGTATCCGCGATATCTTTCATGCTGATAGAGTTGCCAGATAAAGCCTTCTTTCTTGATTAAAAGAAAAAGAAGCAAACAAAAATAACAAAAAACTGAAATCCGATATATATAAATAGTAGTTAATCATACATTGTATGTGATAATTTATCTTTATTTAGTTTATTTCCCCACAAAAAATGCAATATGGGATATTGCGTTGATAGTCACAGATAAGGTACTTGTATTCGTGTTCTATTTTGTATTATTTAGTGAGAATGTTGGATATTGAAACTCAACAACAGTAGGTGCAATACGGGCATGGTAGTATTTACAGAATGCAACCATCCAAAAACACGTATTTTAAATGAATTAATTTGGAATAGTTAACATAATTTTATATACTCCTCAAAATAATTTAGGGGCCACAAAATAGAACAGTAATAATTATTTAATCTTTAATATTATGGATTCAGATGTTCATTTGAAAAGTTAATACATGTGTGTAATGTAACAATTTTAAAAGAATACAACTAAACTTAAAAAAACTGCAAAAAGACAATAAATTGTTTAATTACAGCAATTTAAAAAATGTCCAAAATCTAAACATGGGCCTTAATTTATTTTGAGGAGTTTATATTTGAAAATAACAAGCGAGACATCACACATATAATATAGTTGTTTTATTATATATCATAAAATATAAGGATTGAAATTTATTTATTTTATTATATTGATTTCAGTTGATTTTGTTTTTACTTATAAAACTGAACTGAAATTAGTAGGCCATGCACAAAACAAATGTGTTCAGCAGCTGTCAGTGGCAGTTGTGCAGACGATATATTATTAAGGTCGTATGACGCGTTGATGTTAAAAAATAAGCTCGTCTGTTGCAACCCAAAAGGTAACAACTGCACTAAAGGTAACAAACTGCACTAAAGGTAACACCTTTGAGATTAAAGGTAACAACCTACACTAAAGGTAACAAAAATAGTCGACACTAAAGGTAATAACAGCTGCACTAACGGTAACACGATTTTCGACCTGCACTAAAGGTAACACCCCCATGCCCTAAAGGTAACAACATTTTTTTTTTGTTGCACACACTTTTCATTTGATATTTTCCGAACTTCAGAATGTTTGTATCAATGACAGCTTGTATACGTTCAATAACCACCCAAATGTGAGCAGAAACAGCAGAGGTTTGGCCATTGGTTGAATGAAAAGTGTGTCTTGCTTTGTTAACAGTAGGTTCAGTTTTATCCAATCTTTACCAAACTTGTTTTACTTTTAATATCGATAAAAGTTAGGACATGTTTGAAAACCGACCATACTCTGGCTCAAACCTATGCCTATGTCCCACATCTCCCGCCACACCCTCCCCTATCCCAGTCCCACCCCCACCCACCCGCTGTTCTTTTTTTTTGTATTTTCGGAAATATTTTATGAAGTTATCTCAGTCATACAAGAGATGAAAGCGGCGACAAATTCAAAACTAGCCGTGTCGAACTTGAAACAGCAGAGGAATAGCCCTTGAATAATTTAAACATGCTCAACTTTGCTTTGTTTACACTCTATCTCCTGCTATTTTCATCAGATCTTGACCAAATTTGTTCAAAGGTAAATATCAATAAAAGCTCGGATAAGTTTGAAAACTAGCTATATCCGACTCATTATCCTCACACCCATTGACGCACCATGCACTCTCACACACACCCCTACCATCCCCACCCACCACCCCAACCCCACCTTTCCTCTCGCCCCTTCCCTGACCTTGTTCATAATGCTAATTCCAATAAAAGACAACTTTATCTGATACCGCATACCCATTACCCACCAATAATCCACCCCTAACCCCAGCTACATACAACCGCTTGATTTCCGTCGATTTTGTGAGAATATCTCTATCGTTTAACATTATAGACACCGTCGAGTGACACCTTAAAACGGCTTGGCCCCTTGTTTTCACAAGTTTGCGCATTTTTATCAGCATTCCACTGTCTAACATTATTTTTAAGAATTCCAGTAAGTATATGTTATATATATTATGACAGCAAATCAATTATAAATTTAGAAACAGCTAACGCAAATGCAAGTCAGATTAATTTTCAACCATTTGACAGCTGAATTTAAATAGTATGTCTAAACTTAGAACATATTTTAACTTTAAAAGTGATTTTGTACAGGAAACATATACTAATCAAAATTTGCTAAGGATCACTTTTTTGCTGTCTAAATGTCTTGCTGAAATAAATAGCTTTATTTCTATCTTACATAAAATTATTTAGGGCAGCGTATGATCATGTGATCTCATGACTTGATTCAAATTGTGGAATTGTTGAAGTATCAATGAAATTAATATCGGTTTTATGAATTAATTTCTAATAAAATTATATGGAAGAATAAAAGTGATCCTTAGCAAATTTTGAGTAGTATATTTGCAGTTGAACCTAGGTAAGGCTGAACGGTCATTACTTTCTCAGTTCCGATGCGGTATAGCCTTGTTATAGAGACTAGTAGGTGGCATAGCCCTAGAAGTATACCATTAGCAGATAGAATATGTATATAGAGGATCTTAAACGAGTTCCCATTTCATATAAGATTTATGAAACGAGTTATGAATTATTTTAATTTTGACGAGCCTTTTGGCGAATTAAAATTAAAAATAATTCATAACGAGTTTCAAAAATGTTATATGGAATGGGAACGAGTTTAAGATCCTTTTTATTACATAACATTGCAATCAAATTAGTAAAAATTAATTCAGATCGACATAGAACCGCCACGACGTCTGACACAAGTTAGCGCCAAAACGTCATAAAATATGTGACGTCGTAACGTCGCGTCTCACATATAACGTCGCGTATAAAAGAGTTCGTGTTTTACCTCTTTACAAAATAGCAGTTTACGCCAACTTTTTAACAAACCAACAAAAATGCTTTGTGTTACGTGCATTATTTTATAAGCTGTCACAAATAACAAGTTTATGACTCAGATCTGGGTGAATTTGTAATAAATAAAATAGTTTCAGTTAATAAACTCGCGTAGTGTTACAGGTTTAACACAACCAATCAAAATCGTTCCAGGTTGTATTACACGTGTGTCATACAATATAATATTAAATGGGTGTTCGACACTGCTAACAAGGGACGGTTATATGATAAAATGTGTAACAAACTTGAAGACGAGCTTCATTTCATTTTAGATTGCGATATGTTTAAAGACATTCGACCGAGCATGTTCAAATTAAAAGAACTTTTTTACAGTTCATTCAACCAATGAAAAGGAAACTAAAAAGTTAAGTGTGTATATTTTTAGAAGCATTTGAAATGAGGAAAACGCTAATGAATTGATTTGATGTAATTGTAATTCCATGTCTCATTTACTCCTTCTCAGTTGTAATGTTTTGTGTGTAATTTTACTATTTTATTCTCACATAGTCATGCATATTTGTGTGTGGTGGTTTTGTCACGTTAGAAAATGCATATGTGTATGTTCTTATATGTTCATGACATGGATATGATTAAGTATAATACATCAACCATAACATTGATATATTTATATATGTTTAGTCACCTTCTCCGTGAAATTTTAAATGGAAATTCTGACATGTTCATGTGTTTTGTTTCTATTTTTGTTTTCTGTTTTTGTTCTCTGAAAAGAAGTAAACAGTATAACTGTGTTTATTTTTGCATCTAATATTTGTTAATACATGTATGTACGGATCTTGCTACGTCTGTTAAAATGTATATGTATATTATTATATGATCACATGGGCCTATGGCTTACTGATTTTGAAATAAAGTGCTTCTTCTTCTATATAGAGACCGTAAGATATATTGGTGAAAGACCTGAAGAAAGACTGTCGTTTATGTGATGATATGACAACTGAAAATGAATGTCACTTTTTTATCAATTGCCCATTTTACAGTGAATTAAGACTAAACGTGTTTAGTGAACATAATAGAGACAATGACTTTGTGCTTACGAGTGATACAAATAAATTAAAATAATAATATTCTTTTGAACCTATTTCCACGAAAAGCTGCTAAGTTTCTTGCAAAAGCTTATTTAAGAAGGAGAACTGCGCTTTATAATTAGCAACAAGTAGTAATGTAATTATAATGGCTCAACATGACGAACTGTATATAGCATTTTCATCATTAGTGTATGTCCATGTGATAATCATGTTTTGTTGATTTCACATGTGACTTATAGGCCCGGGTGTATTAACCATTTTATTATAAATAGTATGTTACTATATATTTGTCAAATTACTTACTTATATGGGTATGAAGTTGAGACTGTCCTGTCCATCTATTACATGTATTTTGTTTTCATAAAACGTATTCCCGAAAAGGACATAGTATTTAAATAAAATCATACAGTTTCATAGTTTAGTTTACACCGTCGGATGTACATGCTTTAAGCGACTTGCGTTGGTTTCTTACTTTTTATACGTTTGCATTTACATATTATTTTATTTTTTTTAATTTATTTTTTTAATTTTGTTCGATTAATAAAAAAACATCAATTTAACGTAATTGACTTTCTGATATATAGAGCATATAATGTCAGTGCCTTTTACTATCAAGTTTATTAGGCGAGGCTTAGAAAACTAAGAATGGCGACCGTGACGTTACCCGTTCACGTGACGTTACCCGTTCAGTAAAACACACATAAAATAACTTATCATGCAGATATGCACTTTTCTGCCTAATAAAGGGGGACCTATTAAATTTTGCTTTATTGGGCACTGACCAATAGAGCAAATCAGTGCGGAATCCCTCGGCGTTTATTGTAAGTAACGTTATCTGACGTCATGCACGTAACGTTGCCTGACGTCATAAAACAAACAAAAAACAACAACATGGCGGCGTTCTCGATAAGCGTAACATTCTGAGAAATAGGTAATAATAGTAATTCATACAAAAAATGTGGATAATCTACATGATAAATAGAATATTATGTCTATATATTATGTCGGCAGAGCCTGCCATTCTTCGTTTTCTAAGCCTCGCCTAATAAACTTGATAGTAAAAGGCACTGACATAATATTCTCTATTTATGTGTGTGTTACTGAACGGGTAACGTCACGGTACTGTGTCCGTATTCAGGTAACATTTTGATGACCATATCCCGAACAAATTCACAACCAACCTTTTTTTGACCATTCGGAAAATAAAATGAATCAAATCAGGGAAGTTTGCGTTTGGTCAGAGAACTTTGAAACCTACGATTCAGTGAAAAGTCGGGAGATAATAATATTAAAACAAAAACAAACGCTGTCA